>PVKU01003976.1:0-160977 GCA_004027475.1 Anoura caudifer
GTACTAAAAAGAGTTAACATAGTAGTCCTGATTGCTTATACTTAAAAAGGCCTGCTTACAAGCTTGGCCCTTGGCTGGCATCTGAGAACTTGGATTTCAGGAGGGTTCCCACCATTAACTGATATGCTTGACTAACTGTATCTAAACTGTTTGTACAAACACTAGAACTTACGCAAATTCCTGCATTCCTTTTGGGAGACTGAAATTTGTGTATGTTCCAGGCAGAGGGTGCTTATATGATCAGCCACCCCCCCCCCCCGGAAAAAAAACAAACAAACCCTAGGTGTTGAGTCTCTATGAGCTTCGCTGGTTGGCAACATTTCCCACAATTTGTCACCACCTGTTGCTTGAGGAATTAAGCATATCCTGTATGAATCCACTAGAAGAGGAATCAGAAGCTTGCATCTTTCACCCCATCTGCCTTTTCTCTTTTGCTGGTTTTGCTTTGCATCTTTTCATGGTAATAAATCATAACGTGAGTGTGCCTACACGCTGAGAGTCTGGGAGTTATCCTAATGAATTATCGAAACTGAGGGTAATCTTGAGGATTCCCAACACATTCCCCAAATCTACTTTGAAAAGAATCACTTAGTTAGAGGATTAGAACTTTGCACCCCATAAGAAATGGTTTATAAACACATCACTAATGAAAATTCAGAGATCCTCCCCAAGCCTTAGGTTGAAACATCTGTAACAATTGATTGCAATTGTAACTTGTTACGATTTTGGTTAGTGTCAGTAACAAGAGCAATAGAACTTTTAAAAGGCATACAGCCACCCAGCTGCAGACATTTTCTAGTCTCCTTTGCAGTTGTAGCCACAGAATGGGCCCTGGCCAACAGGCTGTGAGCCGCATGAGGTGTTTTAACACCCAGGGCATGAGTTGATATGGAAAAATACACCCTGACCATTCCCTTTCTCTCTCCTGCTGACTAGTACACAGACATGATGATAGAGATCAGAGCAGCCATATTTTGGAAGATGGAACCTAGATGTTGACAGTGGCTGGTCATCAACATGAGTCTGGAGCCCTTGATGACTTCCAGGGGACAGCACCGCATCAACTGTCTTATTTAGCCCACGTCGCCAGGAAGACACATCCACTTTCTTGCATCCATGATCCTGTATATATTATTTTGCACTATTTTTCAGCTGGTTCCCTTGTAAACTGAAGCAATAACAACATTAACTAACTCCAGATCATCACAGCAGCACAACTTTTTCTTGCAGACTTATAGCTTCATTATTGAGCTATTGTTGACATATAACATTGTATTAGTTTAAGGTGTATAAAAATGATTTGATATATGTATACATTGTGATCACCACGGTAAGTTAACACCCATCACCTCGCAGTTATAAATTGTTTTTCTTGTGATAACTTTTAAGATTCACTCTTAGCAACTTCCAAATACATATATAATATTGCTAACTACGGTCACCATGCTGTACATAAGACTCCTAAATTTTTAATGACCTCAAAACCTAAAACACAGAGTTTCTAATACCCTTGTCCAACAAAAAGAACCAGGGCTCCTCAGAGAAATGGCTGCTGACTCTATGAACTAGGACAGAAAATAGGTAAATGAACCTGGAGCATCTTGTGTCCAGTGACAGGAAGTAGGGAAGTCCTCAAAAGAGGTGGTGGTCGGGGGGGGGGGGGGGATATTAAACACACTGGCGCCAAACGAAAGAGCTCCCAATGGTCAGAGTTGGCATGATTTGAGCATCAAAAGAGTATTCAATTATAATCCCAAGTATAAAATAAATATCCAGGAGTTCAGACTGATATAAATTATTAATAATTGTGGAAAAGAGACAAACTTCTCATGCAAGAATTCCAAATAAAATATGTAGGTACTTCATCATAAAAAAAGGCTCATAACTCCACACTCCTTCAGTACAGGCTGCAGATAGTGACTGCCTTCCAGAGCAAGGTACGGAAAGAAAGGGGAAAGTGGAATTTTGTTGTAGTGAAGTAACCTAACAAACAGCTACTTCGGCAACTTTTTCCAGATCAGCATCAACAATCATGAGTCATACTGCTAGTTTTTACCTTTCATATAATGTGAACAAAATGGCACTTTATCTCTGTGACCTCCCTCCCAAATATCCATCATTCCAGTGCGGAAAAACATCAAAGCCCAACCGAGGCACGTCCTACAACATACCTGACCAGTACTGCTCAAGACTGGCAGGTCAACAAAAACAAGGAATGTCTTAGAAACTGCCGCAGCCATGAGGAGCTTAAGGAGACAAGACGACTAAATGTAATACAATGTCCTGGATGGGAGCCTGCAACAGAAATGGATGTTATGTAATAACTAAGGAAAACTAACATAGCAATACTAGCTCATCAGTTACAACAAATGTATCGTACTAACGTAAGATATTAATTAGGGGAAACTGAGTGTGGGATACGAGGGAACTTTATACTGTCTTTTCATTTTTCTATAAACCTAAAACTTTAAAAAAGTGAAGTCTACTTTTTAAAATCTAGATCACAAAATAATTTTTACAAATTAAAAGATAACTCTGCTTAAGCACTTTTAAAAACAAAAAGCCATCAGTATGTTGAAGTTTCAATCCCTTTAAATGAATGTGACTGTTTTGCCTTCTACACACATAAATATAATTCTCATGTTAACCTGTCTGGGTAACAGAATGTATTAAAATACTTGTGTTGTGCTTGATGACCTCAGGTGCAAACTATTCCTTTCGGAAACTAATAGCTTGTTAATATATTTTCCAAGCTGAAAATGAGTTATTTTCCAAAAGTTTACATTTAAGTCAAATGTTTGGAACTTGAAACACATTTTCCCACAGAAATGTTATTATAAACAGTGGTTAATTCCCAGGTGCCTAGTGAAGCTCATTAAATTTATTATAAGCAAAAAGACATGTGCAATGAAAATAGTATAAACTAAATTATGAAAAAAATACGTCTTTTAAATCCAAAAGATAAATTTAAACACACAATTTAAATGTATTTGAATGAATTCCATCACCCAGTGTTTGAGCCAGTTCACACTGGGCATCTTCGCATGTAACCTTACACACTGCAAATGGGAAAAGGGAGAATGGGTGTTAAATTGGGGTGGGTAGGAGATGCAGAGACCCCATGCACAGACTGGGAAGGCAAGTGTGTTGTTCTAACCCAGATTGGCGGTGGGTGGGTTTCTACTGTTATTTCCGGGAATACACTGAAACTGGTGCCCTGCAGGATGGAAGAAATAGAGAAGGGGATGTGGCTTCTCACGACCCCAGAATCATTAACGTGCTACTATCCAGGCGGTGGGTAATTGGGAACGTCTGATGGCAGTTACTAAGCCTGAATGACCAGCTGGCTAACTTGTCAAGTGAACAGGAGGGCAGCAGCAGACCTTGGACTTGAGCTCTTCACAGGAGTATGCTACCTAGCAGAGGACAAAGGAAGTGGGTTTACATAAGAAACCTGCAGAAATGCTGACGGGTGTTTGAAAAGGACAGCCATTTCCCAAGGTGGAGGATCAGAGGAGGAAACAGGGAAGAGGTAGACACGAAGTTCTTTACAGTGGTGCCAACCAAAATGTTAAGGCCCAGCTGGGGTCACCATTTCTAAAGCACAGCAAGGCCTATGTTTGATGCATTTCAAGTTTGTTTATCCTGGTTGAGGAGGCAGTTCACAAATAATTGTTTCACAAACACTACGCATTTTTTAAATTAAAAGAAATAAGAAAACATTATACCATTAAAAAGCTACATGAGCTTTTCAAACGCATACTTAAAAACAAGTATTTTTTAAAACCATAATATATCATGGACTTAAAACAACAAGAAAAAAATCTTTAATTGTTCTTCCTCTCCCTGTCTCAACACCACCCCCACCAGTGCTTACAACCTGACAGCCCTCCTTCCACCTTTCTTAACTTTCCAATAAGTGTTCAAATGCATGGATGCATTGTTACAAAATTCTGTAAACTGTAGCAATGTGTAGAATACTGATAACATCCCAGAGGCAAATCTGAGCAGCTGTCATTCCGAAAGATAAACATGCCAAATTAGTTCAACCATTTCCTTACTGACAGGTAGTCTTTGTTGGTTCCTATATTTTGCCTTTTGCCACTGAAAATGCCACAATAAAAATCTTCATACATACATTAATGTCTTGTGCTATCCAAAAATCTGACCAGCTCATAATGTTTGTTTCTAGCTCACACTACTGTCCAAAGCAGGTCAGGCTGTTCTTGTACAGTTTGCCCCCAATAGTGCTTCCGGGATCCCCCTTATCATGGTTTTGCTATCTTACAGTCCTTTGCTGCCAGCAGTTAGATGGGAGAGGGCTTGGAAGAGGACAAGGAAAACTGAAAGTGGCTTAAGACACTCCTGCCCCAAATCCATTGGCTACAACAAAAACATGTGATCCCACACTAACTGCAATGGAGGCTGGGAAACGCAGTCTCTCTATAGGCACAGAGGTAATAGACAGGCACGTAGCCAATTTTGCCAAATATATGGGTGACTTTATTCCAAAAAACATAATTTCCCTGGACTGTAAAATTTCTATGTGATGTGTGTGTAATCACTTTGTAAAAAGACCTTAAGTCCTATTTCTGCCAACAGGGTAAACATACTGAGCACTGTTCTCCCTCTTCTCAATCTCCCCACAGGAGCCACTAAAACCCAGAAAACTCAGCTGACTAAATTTGTGTCAGCAGGAGCCCGTTTTCTCAATGAGGCAAGTGTTGACAGATGGCAGAAATGGCATGTACCATGGCTTCTAGGTGACGTCCTGCATTGCGGAGATTATTGGCGGCAGCTTTCCCGGAAATTCTTGTACTGCTGGATTTCTGAAAGCCAGCAATTTCTCCCGGCTCATTCCCTCAGTCTCTCTGCCAATTTAGTGAACATCTAATTTCTTATATAAAATATCTTCCTACTTAAAATATTTAAAGCAATTTGTTTTCCAGACCAAGAACTTATACATCAACTCTGCATTTGTCTTTGTTTATGGCCCATTATTTTTCTACAAATAATTTAATTATTTTTCAATACATTTACATTTTCTCTTCTTGCTGCTGGGTTGCTGTCTTCCCAAACCTTAGTTAACATAAATATTCTCTAAGACTTCTAATTTTTATCTTTTCTACATAAGTCATTAATCTATCTGGAATTTCCTTTTGCATATTTTGTGACTACTAGTAGGACTTATTAAATAATAATGTTTTCCCACCCAAATGAAATACTATACTTGTCCACAAAGTCTTTTTTATTTCTGAGCCACCTAGTCTATTCCAATAACCGCTTTGTTTACTTCTAAGCAATGCTACATGCGTCAGCTGCTGTGGCTTTATAAAATATCTTAACAATTGGGGGCAGAGGGTGTGGTGGGGGAAAGGCAGACAACTGGACTTGAACAACAATAAAATAAATTAAAAAATTTTTAAAAAGTGCAAAAAAATTTTTTTTGTTTTTTTTTGTTAAAACATTTTATTTATCTTTAGAGGGGAAGGGAAGGAGAGAGGGAGAGAAACATCAATGTATGGTTGCCTCTCGTGCATCCCCTGCCGGGAGCTGGCCTGCAACCCAGGCATGTGCCCTGACTGGGAATTGAACCGTGATCCCTTGGTTTACAGGCCCTTGCTCAATCCACTGAGCTACACTAGCCAGGACCAAAAAAAAAATTTTTAACCATAATAAAAAAATAATAAAATATTTTAACAATTGGTTTGTAAATTTAAATTCAATGGAGATCATGTAAAACAATAACTTGTACTAACAGGTTAACTTACTAACAGGTTAACTCAGTTGAATACAGAACTCAGAATAAAACCTATCTTTCTATCTCTGTGCCTGCATCGGAACCTTCTGTAAATATTAAAAACGGAAACAATTGAATGCTTGGCTAACATAAGGAAACAATGGTCAATCCTAATCTGATTTCAAATGTTTGAGAAGAGCAGCCTCACTCTTCTCGCTGATTGCTTTTGTAGGAATTGACTGTTATAACATTGAATGTATAAGGAAATGTCAACTTTTTCAGTATTTTCAATCATTCACTTGTTTATTTATGGAGATGTAATTCACTGAGTTCCCCCTTTCAAGTGTTCACTTTGGTGGCTTTTAGTACATTCACATTGATAATTGCATTGATCACCTCTTACCTAATTCCTGTTTGTCTAATTTTTTTATTTAAAAAAGGGAAAAACAAAAGTATAATTCTTTCAATAAATATCATTTGATCCGCATACAGTTATACTGCAGAAAGTGAAGTCCGTAATTTTAGAACGATGGCAGCAATTTTTCAACCAAGTAATCAGTGTTTACACAGTTTCAATAATTGCAGCAATTTCCTTGAACTGTCTGTAGAAATTCTGGAAAGAAAGGAGAAAAATAACATTAATTTTGCTTTCAGAGGTAATTTAAGTAGTTCTTCTAATAATATCTGACCACCAGAGGCTATAAAACATATTAAGATTACATTTTGATATTATATTCTCATCTATTATAGAAGGTTATTCTCAGAAACAAAGAGGTATAATTTGGTACTAAAGCAGAATTGGATAATTAGCACACAACTAAACTTTTCAAAAATGCATACAAGAAAGTTCTTTCGAGATCACACCAGAAAGATTTATTAATTACCCAGCACTGTCCTAGAAACTGAAGATAAAAACAAAAAAACCGACAATTTGTTTTCCGGGCCTCAGATCACTTTAAATCCAGTGAAAGACTGGATTTCAGGGCAATAGGGACTGTTTTGTTTAAGGTAAGGGTCCCGTTACAGTAGCAGAGACCCAACATGGATAATGGCTTGAATGGCAGAAGCTCATTTTTCTTTCACTTAAAAATTGAGCTACTGTGATCACTCTCCTGTAGAAGTCATCTTCTTCACTCACATCGCAGGCAAGGGGGGAATCAAACAAATTCTGCCTTCCTTCTCTCAACCTGCTAGGAAGCAAGGAGGCAAATTTAAATTTTAATTGCAGTGATCAATTTTCCAACCAGCCTGATTGGTTAGGTAGAGGTTCTAAGGCAGGTTTAATTTTGTTTTTAGAAAAACAAATTAATCTGACATTTCAAGCTGATTATAATTCATACCTGCTACAATAGTGCTTATTATGATTTGCAATTACATATTGTTTTTATTCACTTGTTCATTGTCTTACAGCTTGTAAGTTCTGTCAGGGCAAGAAGGTTCTCAGATAATTTTCTCAAGTAAATGTTGAATTAATGAATTTTGCACATAATATGGTAAGTACCGATTGTTTACTTAACTCATTAATAAAGTGTATTAGCAGAGGGCAAGGTGGAAAAGGACATCAGGAATAAATATTCAAAGAAAGGTCAATAAAATAAAATAAAATTTCAACCTCAGCAATTAGGACTCCCTCTAATGATTTACATATTTGCATTTTCCTTCTTCTTTGGTCTTAATTCTTTATTGCTACTTAAGAATATAGGTATTTTGTTTTAATTCATATGTAAATTGTAGAATGAAGCAGGGTGTAACTATTGCTTTAAAAACATACATTGATGATCAAAATTTTAGCTACAAAAAGGATATAAACTAAAAGCTCAAAGAATGTTCCCACAGTCTCAGTCCTGTAACGTGACTAACAGCCCTGACTGAATAGATTCTAAGCCATATAAACACTAACTTTAAAAGAGTTTGTGGTTTTTTTCCTATGAGGAAAAAATATTCTGGAGGTGGAATCAGAGAGCATAAATGCAACACAGAAAAGTAAGAACAAGGCCAGGATTCGTAATTACAAAGTGAACTGAAACCTATATTCTCTTGCAATTGATTGGGTCCTTATACTCACTTGGATATTCACATATCACAATATACTATACTTATTTCCTTTCAACCAAGCCCTAATTCCTTTTGAGATGCTAATTAGCGTTATTAATGTTGCATCTGTGACCATTATTTTTTGTTCTAAAGCAGAGGTTTCAGTTTTAAAAGAAAGAAATTAAAGGGGAAAAAAGACCCTTATCAGTATCTCAAAGAGATATCTGCACTCCTATGTTCAGTGCAGCACTATTTACAGTAACCAAGGTATGGTTATATATACCATACATTGGTATGGTAAGTATATATACATATACACAACAGAATACTGTTCATCCTGGAAAAGAAGGAAATGCTGCTAATTTGACAGCATGAACGGAGGACATTGTGCTGAGTGAAATAAGGCAAGACGCAGAAAGACAAACACTGCACACTCTTACTTACACATGCAATCTAAAAAGTGGAACTCATAGTAACAGAGAGTAGAAGATGTTTGTCAGAGATACAAACTTCAAGTTATAAGATGACTAAGTCTGGAGACCGAACGCACAGCATGGTGACCAGTTAACAATAATGTATTATATACATGAAATTTGCTAGGAGAGCAGATCTTCAGTGTTCTTAGCACACAGACACACAAAGAAGGTAACTACGTGAGTTGACAGATATTTTAATTAGTTTAATTGTGGCAATCATTTCACAATGTATATGTATACCAAAACCTCACCTGTACACCTTAGACATATAAAATTTTTGTCAATTAGACCTTATAAAGGTGAGGGGGGAAAGTGTAGTTTGTAAAAGAAGAAATCAAAAGTACCCTAAAGTGGTACACAGGAGGTTTTTTAGAGTATTAACTGCTGTGAAGATTCTTATCTATTCACTCAGGAAGAAATCAAACAAAAATAAAAGCCCATGTTAGTCAATGACAAAACATTTCCCTGTATGTACATTTAAAAGAAAACTGAATTTCTCACTTACCCCCTTTTTTCTTCCTTCCTTATTGAAAAGAGGTAGAATGATAATCTGAATAAAATGACCCTAATATAAACTACTGAGTTACTCCAATTGCTAGCTAATAGAACTAGTCTTCAAGTATTGGTGCTCTGATCTGCATTTTATAATCATTATTAGTCAAAAGATTCAAGGTCAACACTATTCAAAACAAGCTTCATTTAGCGTATCCTTCTTGAATATTAAGCCTAAAGAGTAAGAATAAAACAGTTAAAAGCAAAGTAAATATCCCGCCCAAAAAGATGAGAACTTCCTAAATGTATGTATTACACAAGAGCACTGTGAAAGTCACAGTGTACAAATCCAGCATATTACAGTGAAAAGAATTTCTCAAATTCCCAAAGAAAATAAATTCAGATCTTTTGTATTAATAAATGTAGGGCACATCAAAACAACTGGAAACAAAAACAATTAATATTCTCCCTTAAGAAAAATTTTATACATCATTTTAAGCAGCAATTACAGAACAATGAGCTAAAAACCAAATGAGTTAAATCACAAACCTGAAACTGTGGAATGGTCATTTCAAAAGTCTTGATTTTCACTTGGCCTGAATGATCGGCCACTTTTAGCATCACCGCCACATAGGGATACTTGAGGGACCTGCAGCTGTCCGAGCTCACAGCCATCCCCAGTTTCCACTGAAAACCGACAAGCTGTAACGAAAACAGCACAAAACAATACACTGGCAATAACACTGCCCTGAATGCAGGTATTTATTTAATTTTACTGCTCTTGCATTCAACTCTTGCCAAACATAATGAAAGAAAATATCTTCACTCTAATACTGCTAGAGGAAAACTAACCAAAGGGAGAGAGGCAATGAGGGATATAAACAGAGCTAGCAAACAGCACTGTCATAATTACAAAAGGAAAAAAACCCCACAACTCCCACTGGATGTGTAACCGGAGTGGAAGGAAGATGTGGCAGTGCTGGTTTTCCCGTCATTTTGCTCCTGCACTTAAGGGGGCTCCAAATATTTGGATCTGTCTCTTCTCTTTTTTCCTGTTCCATGTGTGCCTCCCCCTGTTCTACAACCTAAAAGTTCTAAAATGGAAGAGGCATTATATCCCATCTTCATATTTACTCGAGGCACACATGGGAACCATTCCAGGTTCTTTCCTCACCGCCGTCCTCAGCCTGAAACCTGACGTGAGCATAAATACCGGGTGACAGGTGGTTTTGCATTTCATCACTGTTGATGATGGACACGGGCCAGGTGATGTGCTATGCTGTTTACGTGTATTAAATGTCTCACTTGAATCATCACATTATAGGCTATTATTTCCATTCTGCAGATGACACAACCGAATTTCAGATAGCTTAGGTAATGTGCACAAGGTCACACATTTCTGGAACTGGAACTGAAACCAGTCTGCTTGACTCCAAAATTACATGCTTATTGACCACTGGCTGCCTCAATACTTTGTAGCTAATTCCTGTCCATGATTGTTCAGTGCTGCTACGGCATAAAACAGAATGGGCTGACTGCACCTCCTAATGCTACCTCTAAAACGTGAGACCATGAGTGGAGGAATTAGCAGGCACCCACAGAAAATACTTATCTACTGACTGATACCTTTTGCTACCAAATTAATGCTGATTGTGTAGAAGATTTGCTTGTTAATAAATTTCTTTTTCAAAAAGGTGGGATTGGTGTGAAGACAAATATTTCCTCCTGTTTCAGAATGGCTTTGAACCAATTATCCATGCCATTAAAGTCAGGATGATGCTGATAAAAGGTTAATGTATTTAGTAAGTAAAAAGACTGTATATGTACATTTTGTATAAAAGTGCCCCATACAAAAATAAACATAGTAGATACATAACAGAAGAACTACAACTGAATAAGCATATGAAAAGGAAACAGGAAATGCAAATTTAAACCACTACACACCTACCAAAATGCCAAATTATAAGTCTGACAATTCTAAGTGTTAGGGTAAAGGAAGTGTCATGTGCTGTTGACGGGAGTCTAAATTGGGCCAGTCTTTTGGAAAACTGGCTTTACACGGGGAAGGTGAAGAAGTTGTGCACACCTTGTGATCCAGTGATTCAACTACACATATAACCTAGAAAAACTTGTGCATGTATTCATAGGATACATACACCAGAATGTTCCTGGTAGCTTTATTCGTAACAGCCCTAAATTATAAACAGCTCAAACAGACATCAGTAATGGGGCAGATAAATGAATAAACTTTGGCTACACTCAACACCAAAAATACCGAAAGCAACAAGTCAAAAAGTTATGTGATTCCATTCACTTAAACTTACGGAACAGAAAATACCTTAGGAATGCATACATAGATGGAGAAACTGTAAGAAGCAAGAATATGATTATTACAAAAGGACAGGAGGGAAGGAAGAGGTTTGATTGTGAAGGGGCATGTGGTTAGACTTCTAGGTACTGTTAATGCTCCATTTCTTGAGTTTTGATTGTGGTTACACAGATGTTCACTTCAAATTACTCTTTCTTTTTCAGTAACTGTACAAGGAGATGAAGGTTAACTAAAATTACTGTGGCAATCTTTTCACAAAATATGTCCGTTGAGTCATTACGCGGTATACCTTAAGCAGGAGTGCCCAACTGCAGCTCACAGACCGCATGCGGCTCAGGACAGCTGTGAATGTGACCCAACACAAAATCATAAATTTACTTAAAACATTGTGAGACTTTTTTTTATGATTACGTGTCACAATGAATTTAATGTGTGGCCCAAGACAACTCTTCTTCCAGGAAGGCCCAGAGGCACCAAAGGGTCAGTCACCCCTGCAACTTACACAGGGCTCTAGGTCAACTGTATCTCAATAAAACTGGAAAAATTAAAATAACTCATTAAACTGTCCATATGTTCTGGATATATGTTATTCTGAACATATAGCCACGTGGGGATGGAAGTCAGCGAGGTCCTGGTTGAAAAGAAAACGTTACTGTGGGCTAGGGCTAGGGTGGCCAAGGAAAGCAGTGGAGAAGGGATAGCGTCAAACTCGGTTTGGGGAATAAACAGAACTGAAACTGAGCAAAAATGTGGCTTATTTATATACTCCATAAATATATAAATAATACATTGCAAGGCTAAATGATGAATAAATATTAAGCTTCACCAAGCAGAGATGAAAATAATCACTATCTGCTTAAGGAATAGCACATTTATCTGTCTTAAAGGGGAAGGCTTTTGCAGGAAATATGGAAAACAAAACCGAGAAAAGTGATCAAGAGGCTTAAGTTCTTTGCAAACTGTCTGAGTTTTCAGAGGTTTCCAAAATAGTCTCGTGTACTCACTCTCTCTTGCTATGGAAAATTAATGTATCATATTAAGTCATTTACGCTTTTCCCATAGCCAGTGGGGACTCACAGAGGATAACATGAAAGTACTGTACTGATTTAGAAATATCATTTGGTGGCAGCAGGACACAATAATCCATGTATAAAGCTTTACCTGCTTGAACGAAGGTGGTGACAAGCAGGATCAAGCTGAGCCTATAAAGAATTAATCACTAGGTACTGATGACTACAGAGTTAATGGAGGTTATCAAAGACAACTATAAAAACTTGGGCTCAGATGACTGGGAGCTCTGATACCATGTATCAATCAGGACTTCATATTTTTTCATTTCAAAGGTATAACCAAGAAGTGAGAAGGAATATCTCAACAGGAATGTTCAATAAGTGGCTAAAAATCTAAGACCATAATTCAATGGAGTTCATGACTAGAGACAAAGTTTTTGTATCAGTTCAGTGGTGATGTCCAAAAGTTTAACTGGACACTTTTTAAACTTAATTAGCCTGTACAACGCCTTCATGCAAGAAGTTCCATTTTTACTGTCCATAGTGAAACAGTAAAGTATTGCTTATGTGAATCTCGAAGTTTGAAATAAAACTTTGAATTATGTAGAACATTTCAAGCAGGAAAGCAATTAAGGAACATAACGTTGGAATCCACTGACCATTAGAGCGGAGAAACTCGCAGGTGAGGAAATACGGAGAGCTGCCGTTCAGACATTTAACGTGCAAAGTTAGTATTCACTGATTAAAGAAAGCTGGGATTAGATTTATGAGATGAGAATTCCCCAAATTCTGAACTGAACATTTAAATGCAAATTAAAAGCAAACGTTTTAACAAATGTGGTTTAGCCTTAAATAAGAATTAACTGCATAGGTATTTAAAAGAATTAGAAAAGTAAACAAAAATCAAAACAAAATGCACATCACTATGGAAAATTTTAAGAATGAAGTAATGTAGCCTCAAAATTCTAGAATGAAGAAAATAATTTACAAAGAAAACATGCAAAAAAAGTAAGTAGCGAAAAAACATACAAACATCCAGGAGTAAAACGAATACAAAGAAAAATAATCAGAAAGCAAATGTAATTAAAAGGTGAACAAAGAAATTAGCTGTAGTCAGTAACACTAAAAATTAACTGATAGGGTAGTTGAAATTATTAGTAATATAAAAACATCACCATAAACACTGCTCATAAAGATAAAATTAATAAAGACCATTTCAGTTTAAATTTATTTTTTATTTTTCAAAACACAACATAGGGGAAAATTTGAAAAATAATCATGTACAACTGCATCCTAAAACCTGTTTTCTTATTCCTCTGTCTCCATTTCAAGTCTTTATCTGTATGTAATTTTTATAGCTAGAGTCACAAAATACACACTTTTCTGTTCTGTTTTAAACCAAAGTTTTCAAATGAAAGGAACTGCAAGTGTTCTGCACACCATTAAACTCTCTCAAAAGTGCCGAGGAAAAGACTGATTAAACAACTCATCCAAGGACACAAAACTAGTAGAGCTGGTTATTCAAATCCAAATCTGCCTGATTCCGTCCATACGCCACACATTTTTAATTGTACGTCGCTGCATGATCACTGTTAGGAAATAAACTAAGTTCTAGTAGGTCAGGAAAGTAGCTAGGTCTGCAACAGGACAAGAACGTTGAGCATCTTCTGCTTACTAGTAGACCTGAGCTGTCCAATACAGCAGCCACTAGCCAAATGTAACTACTTAAGTTCATTAAAATTAAACAGAATAAAACAATGCAGTTCTCAGTTGCACTAGCTACGTATCAAGGGCTCAACCGTCACAGGAGGCTGGGGCTACCACAGCGGGTGGGGCCAGCAGAGAGCGCACCCATCACCGCAGGGCTCTACTGGACAGCCCTGTGCTGCGCCCGTGCGGACATACATGTGGGAACTGATTAGGGCATGAGTTACCAGCAAACTTCTGCTTGAGAATTCATATAAACTCCAGCTCAGGTAAGCATCTGCCAAGTCACCAGCCTTCCTTATCTTGTTTAATGGCACCTTCCTCTACACTTAGCTTTATTTGCTTAAGAGCAGTTATCATTATTGGGTATTATTATGTTAACCTTCAAGACAGCAGGAGCATTACTGACCTAGTTTAGTACTGAATCTCCTAGGATAATATCTGGTACAAAGTGAATGTTCCAATAAGTATTTATTGAATTAGTATGTTTAGAACAAAGACGGCACCTAAAAATTAGTTTATGTACATGTTGCTCCTCACATCAAGAAATGGAGCTTGGCCCTGGCTGGTGTGGCTCAGTGGACTGGGCACCAGCCTGAGAACCAAAGGGTTGCCAGTTCGACTCCCAGTCTAGGGCACATGCCTGGGTTGCAGCCAGGTTCCCCAGTAGGGGGTGTGCCAGAGGCAACTGCATGTTGATGTTTCTCTCCCTCTCTTTCTTCCTCCCTTCCCCTCTCTAAAAATAAATAAATAAAATATTTAAAAATAAAATAAAGTTTTAAAAAGTGGAGCTCGTTTTCCCTCTGCATGAATCTGAGCTGTCCCTGTGACGGCTCTGACCAACACGATACAGTAGAAGAGGCTCTGGAATCCCTGAGCGTAGGCCTTAGGACAACTGGAAGTGTTTGTCTCTGTCTTCATGGAATTCTGGCCCTTGGGACTTTCCCTCCTGGAACCCAGCCACCATGATGTGGTCAGCCATGTGAAGGAGAATCAAGTCACTCCAATTATCAGCTCTGGCCAAGCTCACAGCCAAAGTCTTTACTGAGCCCTCTTGATTTCCGGCCCAATTAGGCCCCCAGGTGACTGAAGCTCTTGCTGAAAGGACAGGGAGTAGAAACCACCACCCAGCTAAACCCAGTTAACCCAGTGTTACAGGAGACAATGAAATAGTTTCAGGTCACTACGTTCTGGGTAGCTTGAAAGTGGAACAAAACAACCAGCAGAAAATAACTTTATCAATAAGAACATGACATATGACTTATCAAAAATGCATCCTCGTGGACTTCTGGCCAAAATGGAGGTGTAGGTAGACACACTGTGCCTCCTTGCACAACCAAAATAAGAACAACAAAAATTTAGAAACAAAAAAACAACCGGTACTGACAGAAAATTGAACTGTATGGAAGTTGGACAACCAAGGAGTTAAAGAAGAAACATTCATCCAGACTGGTAGGAGGGGTAGAGTCGGGTGGCCAGGTGGAGAGGACTCATGGCAATGCGGTGCTGGTGGACCCCAGGCATGCATGCTGGCAGCAGGCAGACCCAGTGAGGCAGCAGATTGTGGAGGGGCTTGGAGTGCAAGGTGGCTGGCGGACTGGTTCCACATTCACTCACAGATAAACCAGGCAAAACTGGGGAGCAAGACAGACTGTGCAACCCAAAGCCCCAGCACCAGGAAATAAAGCCTCAAAACACCGACTGAAAACACCTATGGGAGTTGAGGTGCCGGGAGAGACTCCCAGCCTCACAGGAGAGTTCACTGGAGAGACCCACAGGGCCCTAGAATATACACAAACCCACCCACACAGAGATCAGCACCAGAGGGGCCCAGTTTGCTTGGGGGAAGTGGCGTACGTGACTGAAATCCGGCAGAGAGCAGAGCAAGCGCCATTGTTCCCTCTCAGACACATCCCCCACATACTGCATCACAACCCAGTGACGTGGATTGCCCCGCCCTTGTGAACACCTAAGGATCCGCCCCTCACTATGTAACAGGCGTGTCAAGACAAAAAAAATGGCCCAAATGAAAGAACAGATCAGTTCCAGAAATAAGACAACTAAGTGACGAAGAGATAGCCAACCTATCAGATGCACAGTTCAAAACACTGGTAATAAGGATGCTCACAGAAGTGGTTGAATTTGGTTGCAAATTAGATGAACAAATGAAGGCTACGCTAACTGAAATAAAGTGAAATAAAGCACAGGGAACCAATAGTGATGGGAAGGAAACTGGGACTCAAATCAATGGAGTGGACCAGAAGGAAGAAAGAAACAACCAAACAGAAAAGAAGAAACAAGAATTCAAAAAAATGAGGAGAGGCTTAGGAACCTCCAGGACATCTTTAAACATCCCAACATCTGAATTATAGGGGTACCAGAAGGGGAAGAGGAAGAGCAACAAGTGGAAAACTTATTTGAACAAATAATAAAGGAGAACTTCCCCAATCTGGCAAAGAAAATAGACTTCCAGGAAGTCCAGGAAGCTCAGAGAGTCCCAAAGAAGTTGGACCCAAGGAGGAATGCACTAAAGCACATCGTAATTACATTAGCCAAGATTAAAATGAAGGAGAGAATTCCAGAAGCAGCAAGAGATAAGGAGGCAGTTACCTACAAAGGAGTTCCCATCAGACTGTCAGCTGATTTCTCAAAAGAGACCTTACAGGCAAGAAGGGGCTGGAAAGAAGTATTCCAAGTCATGAAAGGCAAGGACCTACATCCAAGATGGCTCTATCCAGCAAAGCTTTCATTTAGAATGGAAGGGAAGATAAAGTGCTTCTCAGATAAGGTCAAGTTGAAGGAGTTCATCATCAGCAAGCCCTCATTATATGAAATGTTAAAGGGACTTATCTAAGAAAAGGAAGATAAAAAACATGTACAGTAAAATGACAGCAAACACAATTATTAACAACCACACCTAAAACAAAAACAGAAACAAAAACAAAGCAAACAGCTAGAACAGGAAGAGAACCACATAAATGGAGATCACATGGAGGGTTAGCAACAGGGGAATGGGAGGAGGAAAGACAGGGAAAAGGTACAGAGAATTAGTAGTGTAGGAACTAAAGGGGGGAATGTGGGTGGGAGAGGGTGTGCAGGGGAGTGATGGGGGAAAAATGGGACAACTGTAATAGCATAATCAATAAACTATATTAAAAAATGTATCCTCATAACTATATAATCTGAACTATATTACTAGATGGGAATTTTAGCAAATACAAATAAAAAAATTTTCAAGTAACCACTTACCTTTGAGATGCAAAAATACAGCAAAATAAAGTCTTTCCCATGAAACACTTTCACTTCTAGCAATTTCATAGCGTAATTACCCAGCAACAGCAAACATACATCATCTCCCCTCAACAACGTTTTTCATCCTCAGTTCATTTTTACTGATGACCCCCACTCTCCTAGTGACTCACATATGAACTTTGGTCAACTTTGGTCTTTCTCTCTCTCCCTTACTCAAAACATGTATGAATTGACAGGTACTCAAGATTTTATTTTAGCCAATGCCACTGACATGTATTCCCTTCTTCCCAGTCTCACTGCCGCAAACCTACTCAAAGCCTGTTTTCAAAACCTTGCCTTGGATTTTACAGCAGCCTCCTAGTTAGTCGCTTGCCTACAGTCCTTCTCGGCTCCAATCCAGAGTACAGCCTCTGAATGCTGCTTATAAACGAACAAAATCTAATATACCAGGTGAAAACGTGTAAAGTCACCTGCCTCAAGAGCTAGTTACCGACCACTTCCGTAGCACTGAAGTCATGTCACAGCAGTTCCTGAGCTTTCCTCCCTCGTACTCAAACTGGACCGCACCCCTTCTTTAAATTAACTTTCAACCTTCACAGCTTTGTTCACGCTGTTCATTCCTTTTGGCAACAACTCTCCAGCATCTTCTTAAAATTCAAAGCTCCTCTCAAATTCTACCTGCTTGGTGAGGTCCTTCCTGGCTTACCTGACCTTCTATAAATGTTCTTTGTGCCTTCTTACGCCCTCACACTCAGAACGTTCTGCTCTGTTTACTAGTCAGCTGTGGGTTTGTTCCTCTGCCCTCATCCACTAGTGAGTGCCCTCAGGGCAGCTGGTACGTGTTAACATCCAACAAACACATAGAACAGAAACAGTCACACATTTATAAACCACTACACAATCTGTACAAAATCTAAATAATTATTTCTTATCCATGGGAAGAGGGAAAATGGCACTAGATAATGTCAATAAAACATATTTCTTTTAATTTGTACCAAAAAACTGGCAAGAAAAAAAATATGGCAGCTACAAGTACAATCATTCATCTAGCAAGAGTTCTAATTAGGTATCTAGAGAATCATGAATTACTTCAAAACTGATTAAGTATATCATACTGTGAAATAATTGCAGACCTCTGGCGCTGGGCAATACAGCACCATGGTTTGTTGAATTTAACAAGCACAGACTCTAAAGTCAAACACCCCTGAGTTTGAATCTCAGCTCTCCCACCTTATAACATGGTTTTGTACAAGTTACTATGTCTCTGTGCCCCATTATTCCAGTATTTACTAAACAATACTATGCACTGTGGTTATAGAAAAGAATAGAACAAAGTTCCTGATCTCAGGAATTTGCATTCTAGAGGGGATGTCAGCAATTAACATATAACAAAGTTATAGTGTTATAAAAAGTGTTACAAAAAGTTAGGTGGTAGGGTGACCAAGAGTGGCTGATTAGATAGAGCCTGCAGTGACGTCTTTGAAGACCTGGCTTTTGAGGAGCAAGAGGCCTGAATTAAGTGAAGGGAAAAGCAGCAAGGGTATCTAGAGAAAAGAGTATTCTGGACACAGGGAGAAGCATGTCTGGCATGTGTACAGAGAACCATGAAGCTGGAGGGGTATGAGTAGGAAGAGAGGAGGAATCCCCCAACGTTCCTCATTTTGGGGACTGCAGGCATGTAAATCCATTTTGAAGGGCCTGTGGGCCAAAGTAAATATTTAAGACTTTTCTCTAATGTGGCAGGAATCTGTTAAGAGGCTTTGGGCAGAGGAGAGACCTGGTCTAACATTGATTGCAAAAGGCTCATCCAGACTGCTGGACAGGGCATTAAGTTTAGGAAGGAAATCCAACTGGGAGCCTACTGCAGTAGTCTAGGGAAGAGGATGGTGGCTTGGACTCAGGAGGCAGCAAAGGGAGGTGGATTTAGAGTTTATTTTTCAAGGGAGAGAAGAGTATGCTGATGGATTATATGGGGGTTATAAACTCTCATTGGAGGTGTGGTCCCAGTTAACCCAGATAATTCATATCCTGATGAGAAACAGAGAGAAGGTATTATCCCTCAAAGAATTCAAACTTTTAATAGCCGTAAATGTCAGCTTTATCTGGTACATTTAAATAGCATATACCGCAAACAAATGATTTATAGCTAATTTTTTCCTTCTGTATTACTCTGGAGTAGGCATGGTCATTTTATGTAGCAGTGTAATACCGAAAGAGCATGACCTATGAATTAAAAAGTCCAATCGCAGAGTTCCTACAACACTCACCGAAGTGTGAAGCCCTCCTACTGACTAGGTCCCTGAGATTTCAGCTCAGACTTGTCCACACCAAGCCTCAGTAATCTGTCAATTACAGCGTAGGCTTTCCTACCCCTGGCACTGGTTTTTGCAGAGGTTTCTGTTCTAGTAAGTTGTAATTCTCTAAAGCACAGGTGGCAAACAGAAGGCCCACAGCCAAATCCAGCCCTCCACCTTGTTTTATCTGGCCTGGCACCTTGTTTCTACCCAGAGGCAGCGCCGAGCTCCCTGTTCCTAGTTAAGTAGTTATGTTTTTAGTCCTAAAATTACATTCAGCCCTTTGAAGGCAATCTAGAGATTGATATGGCCCCCAGTGAAAATGAGTTTGACACCCCTGCTCTATAATCATCTACCTTCTTAACACCCCTGAGGGCCCCGCCTGCAACCCAGGCATGTGCCTGCGCTGGGAATCAAACTGGTGACCTTTTGGTTCACAGGCCAGCACTCAATTCACTGAGCCACACCAGCCAGGGTTCTTCATAAAGGTTTTACACATCTTTTATTAGAGTTATTACAAGGTACTTCTTTCTCAATGTTGCAAATGATCTTTTAAAAAATACATTTCAACTGTGTCTAAATATAGAATGATTCTAATATTGCTTGTAAATTATCTTGGCTTTTTCTATGTAAACTACCATGTAACTTTTGAATGACCACATGGAAGGGATGAGTAGTAGGCTGAAGAACAGCCCCCCAAACTTGTCCACATTCCAATTCCTGAAATCTGTGCTGTCATACTTGACAAAACAGACTTTGTAGATATGACTCAATTAAGAATCTTGAGGTGAGAAGTTTCCTCGGTTATCCAGGTGGGCCCAATGTGATCATAAAGTCCTTATAAGAGGGAGGCGGGAGGGACACAGCTGGACAAGGTAACGTGACAACGAGGGTAGCAGAGAGAGAAGTGACAACAGAGCAGAGGTTGGAATCCTGTGCTTTGAAGATGGAAGCAGAACCCACAAGCTAAGCAACGTGAGCAGCCCCTAGAAGTTGGAAAAGACAAGGAAACAGATTCCCCCCAAGAGCCTCCAGAAGGAACACAACCCTGCCAAAGCCTTGATTTTTAGTCCCACAACACTAATTTTGGACTTCTGACCTCCACAATTGTAAGATAGTAAGTTTGTGTTGTTTTAAACAACACCCATACCTCAACAAAAAGTTTAAGTTTTAAAAACCCTACACTCCAATATAATTCAGTTACTGAAATAAACATGATTTAGTGTAAGTGAACAGATAATTTAGGAAAGACTGAACCAAAGTGCACTAACTCAGTAACTCTGAGCAAGGACAGATACGAGTGTTGATTACCGAGTTCCCCTACCTCCCAGGAATCCTTGGAAACCACAAACTGCAAGATCAACTGGAGACACAGTCTGTTAGCCCCTTGTATGCTTATTATTTCTTTTTTCAGCCCTTTCTTATAGTATTTTGTATGGACCTGGGTGACTCCTAACCTAAAATACTTTAGTTTTAGTACTCTTCTTCTGGGAAGAGTGTTATAAGTTATTTGTCTAAAAACGGTTTATTTGCCACAATAGGACAAGGACACTTGGAACAAAGAAACAGGATTAAGCTATACCAAAAAAAGCAAATCCTTATTAGCATAAATATATCCACATTAGAAGGTTAAAGAAGTATACACTCCATCCTCCAGTATAAATAACTGGTTTTTGAAACCAAGAAATTGTTAGCGGTGCTATCTTTGTACATTTTAACAGTTTCTTCCCTCTATAATCATTCTAAAATACGTGTACCAATAAATGGTGCCTAAGGAAGAACAATACTTAGTCTTCACTCTCTCGGCTGGGATGGGTGGGGAGGTTCAATTACAATGGCAGTGGCTACCATCTCAGATGCAACCAGAAAGGAGCCACGCAGGGTGGGGGGGAACGACGGGCACGCGGACACAGACTTTGGACTGGGGGGCTCGAGGGGGCAGGCAGCGGGTTAAGTTGGGGAAGGTTCGCAGAGGGTTTCCACCGGCTTCCCGAGGCCACAGGCGGGCCAGGTGCGGCAGCCCGCCCCTTCCCTAGCGGAGGCAGGGCGGGGCTATCACTCACTCACCTGGTTGGTGACCTGAAACGGAAGCAGAAGAAACACAATTTACAAAATGATCTTTCTTGACTCACCAGCCCGCGTCCCCGGTTTATTCTACGCCAAGCTTTACCTTGGCCTTAGCATCCAAAAGCGGATCGCTAGACCCCTCCATGGCACGTGTCCAGGGATCGGACCGCAGACCCCGGGGCGCTCCTCAGGGTGGCAGCACTTCCGCTCCCTCCTCCCCGCCCAGCGCCTGGGCGGTCGCAGCGGGCGTGGGGGAGCAGAAACAAACATCTTTGTGTAAGTCACCCATAGTGTTAATTAAATATCCGTTTAGAGAAGCCAACTAGAAAACAATTAATTACTGTAGGACTGTAGTTCTGAATATTTAGGATATACCCTGTCAGGAAAGGACCTATTAATTTTAGGATGCCTTCTCTCCCTACTAACGCTACAGAGGTGGACTCTTCCTGCATGCCCCGCCCCCTACGCTGCAGAACTTGTGGGTGCACGAGTCATTGATCCTAATCAAATTAGAAGGCTGCTGGAAAGCCACGCCCCCTTTAACGCAGAAGTTCTTCTTGCAAGGGAGAGACTTGTGGGAACTATAGTAATGATATCTGCTTTTGTCGTCCGTATTTACTCCACCAGCCTCGCTAGTGGTCGGGTGGGGATACTTTCTTCATCCCCGCTGCCCTCTGCCCTGCCCCCCAGCACTCAGCCTAAGTACAGCAGTGTCTGGTCTTCCCGTTTCTCTCCTACTCATCTCAAATCCACTCTGCAGAGCACCCACAGCGATTATCTCCGCCAGTTTTTTGTTTTGAAAAATTTGAAATATTTTTCAGAAAATTTGCAAAAATAGTTCAATAAACATACGTATACACTTAATCTAGATTCTCCAACTTAACATGTTTACATATTTGCTTCAATCCTAGAGACATGCATAACAATGATCACACATTATTCCTAAATACTTGAGCATGTATCTCCTAAGAACAAGGGCAGTCTTCTAAAAAAAATCACAACTCTCCCCCACTCAGGAAGTTTAAAATCAATAAAATGTTATTATCTAACACATGGGTCAAATTCAAATTTCCTTAACCGTCTCAACAATATTTTAAAAAATTGATTCCTTCGCTGCCCTGACTCCTGCGGCTCAGTTGGTTATCAGTCTCAGGTTGGATTCCCTGTCAGGGCACACGCCTGGGTTGTGGGTTTGGTCCCCTGGTGGGGGGGACTAACGGAGAGGCAACCAATGGATGTTTCTCTCCTCTTTCTCCCTCCCTTCCCCTCTAAAAATAAATAAACACAATCTTTAAAAAAAAAAAATGCTTCCTTATGCACCAATGTAATCTGATCAAGGACCACCTGATGCATTTAGTCATGGTGTCGTCTCCTTAGTCTTCTCTGAACTAGAACTGCGCTGGTGAAATGGCAGGACTGGAGCTCAGGGGGAGAAGCCACTTTCAGGCTGCTGGCAGAACTCAGTTTTATGCAGTTGCCATTTCCATGCTGACTTTTGAAGGAGGGTTCTCAGCTTCTAGAGGTCATCCACATTCTTGTCCTGTGACCCCTTCCTCCATCTTCGAAGCCAATCATGTCAGTTCAAGTCCTCCTCACCCTTTGAATCCTTTTGACCACTAGTTCTGCATCATCTGTCTTCACCACGTTGCTCTGACACCAGAGAGAGAAAGTTACCAGTTTTCAAGGTCTCAAGTGATTATGTTGGGATTACCCAGATAATCCAGGATAACCTCCTTAAAGTCCATAACCTTAATTACATCTGCAAAGACGCTTCAGAGCAGTACCTAGATTGTGTCTGATTGAACAACTAGGGACAAGAATCTTGGAGAAAGGGACATCTTTTAAAATCCAGCCTACCACAAACAACCCTCTTATAATTGTTGGACAAATACATTAGTTAATGCCTGTAAAGATGTAAAGACTCTAAACTGTAGCACTCAGAATCTTTGCAAAGAAAAAAAAAGGCACTACTCAAGGTTATTAGATCTGACTGTACTAATTAGCTTGGTAACATAGTCTCTGAATGAATCAAATTATTTGTTTCCTGTAGAAGTCTGATGAAGGACAAGAACTGGGATATTTCCTTCTGGTCAGTGCATCATTTTCATTTGTCAGGGAGTATTTCTCTGTAGCCCATGGCTGCCATCAGACTATAATGCATGGGGGAATTATGCTCCATGGAAGGCTGTATGCACACACAGGGACGTGTGTGCGCACACACACACACGTAAATCTCACCTCTATGAAAATTCTCCTACAGAGCAAAAAGAACTTATTAAAAAGCTATTTTTTATTTCTCTGTATTTTTCATACATTTCTTTTAAAACTTTATTTTTAAAAAATTTAAATTAGACATGACTGTCCCTTTCCAAAAATCTATTGATCTAATTTGGGGAGAGTAAAATATCAGTTGTGTATAGTCCAGTCTCTGCCAGTTGTTACTCTCTTTCTTGGGCTCCTGACAGTCTAGCAACAGATGTGATCAGCTGTTTATTTTTAAGACGTCCCTCTTACAAAAGGTCAAAATTTATGTAAGCTTAAGACTTGGGAAATATAGATTTTATAAATAGAATCAGGAAAAAATTTTAAATTAAAAATATTTAGGTATAACTTTTGTTTTATTTATATTTATTTTTATCTTATGACTTGTGAGTAGGACCTATAAACCAGACAACACTTTTGGAGCTCTTACTGTCAGATATGTAGGGAATGTCTATGGAACCATCGCATGACCTCTGACCTCACAAGAGTGACAGTGTAATAGAGAAAACAAAGTGGACACACATGAAGGAAGTAATACTTCAATCTAAGCTTGTGGTTTTTGGCTTTTGGCAGTGCCAAATGATGTAAGTCCAACTCACATTAGCCTGAGAAAAGTAGCAGAAATTACTGTCTCACAGGAATGGCCTCTGAAATGTAGTGGCAGAGCCAAGGGGCCCAGCCTCTGTTTCCCAGCTGCGGTATGGCCTTCCGTTTGTCTGCTGGCTTTGTTCTTTTAGGTGTCTCCATATGTTATTGGGGACGGGTATGTGCCAATGCCTTTATGACCACCAGTATCTCTGGGGTCACAGCCTATGGCTCATGATCCAAGGGGAAAGAGGATACTGCTCTTCTGTCTCAGTTCTCAGAGATGGACTCTGATTTTCCTGCTTGGTTCACGTATGGTCGGTCTCCTTGGATCAATACTGACTTAGAGTGATACATGAACTTTTTTTTCCTGTTCTTCCTGTTGTGGCCACAAGAGGCAGAATTGTGTTATTGGCAGAGTCAGGAGCAGCAAAAGGAGTGAGACGATCTACCCAATATAAGATAGAGGCGATGATGATGCAACAAAACTTAGATGAAAAGATTTTAGGAAGACAAAAACAATACATGCCCACTAAGCACATTACTGTACTACACTACACTGCACTACACTATACTATATCAAACCATACCATACCATACTATATTAATGGTGGTAGTAGGCAGATGTCAACTTCTAAATCCCCAGAATCTGTGAATATATTAGGTTATATGGCAAGAGAGGATTAAGGTTGTGAATAGAATTAAGTTTGTTAGTCGGTGGACCTTAAAATAAGGAGATGTTCCTGAATTACCCAGATGAGCCCAATGTCATCACAAGGGTCCTTAAATGTGGAAGATGGCAGCGGAGGAGTTAGAGTGAGAGAGAAACTTTCAGTGGTAAGATGTGAGGAAGATTCAGCTGGCTGTTGCTCTCCTTGAAGGTCAAAGGTGGCCAAGAACCAAAGAAGGCAGGTGGCCTCTGAAAGCTGGAAGGGGAAAGAAAATGGATTCTCCCTTGCAGCTTCCAGGAAGAACACAGCCCTATAAACACCTTGATTTTGGCCCAGTGGGCCCCTCTCAGACTTCTGACCTTCAGACCATAAGAGAATAAATTTGTGATTTTTTAGGCACAAAGTTTGTGGCAATTTGTTCCAGCAGCAGTAAGAAGCTATGACGAATGGAGGATTACATGATGTGCTGGAAGCTTTAGACTCACACGGGCTTGAACTGAAATCTGTCTTCTACCATTCAGCTGTGCGACTTCAGTAAAGGTAGTCTTTCCGAACATCAGCTTTCTAATCTGTAAAAATGAGGCCATTAGTATTTGTCTCACAAGGTTTTTATTAAAGGTTAAATGAGATCACATAGCAAAATTCCTGAACATAGGAAGTACTCTGTATATCCTAGTCCTGTTATTATCATTGTGATATTCAATCCTCAAAAAAAGCCTATAAATTATCTAGATCATACATTTTCTCCATTTCAAAGATGAGAAAACGGAAGTTCAGGAGTGTTAAGCCACATCACCTAGCTAAAAGGCTAACCTTCAAACTCTGGTTTTAATTTACAGTCTGCAATCTAATTTCAGAGAACTCCAGAGGGATTGAGTATTCCCAGTATACCTGCTGAAATCCTTCTTAGCTGCCTTGTGCTAATTAAATGTTCTATTTGTGCTTCAGGCTATTCAAGAATGCGAGTAATTGCACGTATGTTGTTGTGGGCGGTGGTGGATAGTGGTGGTAATCACTGTGCAGCAGAAGCAAAAATGCAGATCTGGGAATAAAGCAGGATTATTGACCCTAGAATCACAGAGGTTTTAGAGCTGAAAGGAGAGTACACACAAATTCTTAGCCTTTGGGCCAAATCTGGCCTCCTACATGTTTTAAAGAAAACAACAGCACCCCCCCCCAAAAAAAAAAAAAAAAAAAAACTATATCAGAAACTGAAAAGAATGCAGTTAGACTGGTTTTATATGCCCCAGTGTTGTCCCTGTCCCTACACTGTTCTTTAAGTCTACCTGGCCAATTCACACAATTACCTGAAACCTGAATGACAGAATGTAGTTTTCAAGCCTTGGCTTAAGGAGACCTTGCAGAGTCTCCTATTTTAAAAATGAGGCCTAAGTGCCTGACTTATAGATTATGGCAGTACTATTTACAATCAAGCAAGGAGAATTTCTATGCCATCCTCTAGACAGATGAAGCCAAACTGTGTAAGGGTTGGCTGTTCTTAAGTACTGCACAAAAGGCTACACAAAAGGGTATGGCGGTTTGTCAGTGCAATGCTGACTCAAGACAGATGACAGGTTACCCGCACATACAGCAGGCAGAAAGCGACATATATTGCTTTTAAGATACATCATATAAGGTAGCATGCAGTCACAGTGGTGCACTTGAATGAGGTATGGGTTTACAGAGAAGCTGATCCCCATGGCCCTAGGGAAAGCTGGGTGGACCCTGAACCTGAGAGATTCCGTGGGCTGGTTAGGACTATAATGACAACTTTATTTGATTAAGTCAGGTATTTTCCAAATACTGCATTTCATCAGTTGTTCAATTTGTACTTTTTCACACTTAATGTCTCGGAAATCACAGTGCACATTGCATCAGCTGGTTTCCTACAGTGACGGTACCCAAGCAGCTGCTGTGACTCAGTTGTTTTTGCATCTGCATGCATGAACTTGCTCATAGCTGTTCAACACAGCTATTGAGTCATGAGTATTGCTGGCTATGTATTGTTATGCTTTATTGCCATTTAAAATGTCTTTTTAAAGATTATACTGTGATTTTGCATAATGAAAAATGAACCGTGTATGGAAGTAGGCATGAAAGAGAACAGTGGGTTGTAAACTTGTGTCAGTGAGGAAGATATAGACTGTTGTAGGGATGACCAAAATTCCATGTTTTCTTACAAAGCAAACAAGTGATTCACAGTTTCTAAATAGGTGCGTAGTGTTGGTTAGATAAATCAAAAACAGTTGCTTACTTCAGTTCAAGGTGGAGAGGTGACCAAATCCCTCAGTATGTAAAAGGTAATATCAGGAAGAGTGAGCAGGTTTTGAGAGGCAAGAACTTTTGTTAAAACATCAAATATCAATTTGTCCAAAACCTCTTGCTGCTTTTGAATAGAAGCTGTTGAATTTTTATCAGTTGTTGAGAAAAAGAAAGTTTGAGTTTAGTCAAGTAGGAGATGGTGGAAGACCCTTTGGTCTTCCATATAATGGAAAACCCTTATGTTCTTTGACAACCACCGAAATTAATCTGTCAATGTTAAAAGTGCAAGGTATACATTATATTGTTTACCTGTGTCATGTGCTGACAGAGCCTGGGAAGCACTGGAAAGATAATAAATGCTACAGGCTTTTGAGAAAGAATTTTAAGATGCATGGAGGATGAAAAGACTGTCAAGTAATAGTCAATAACAGCTTTAAAAAAATGGTCAAATTCATTAATGATCAATGAAAATAAAATGAGCTATTGACTTCCCACTAGTTCTAGGATTTCTCTCTTGTCATCTCCTTTTCAGGATCCTCACTCTTACCTCCTTTTGTTTATCCCCCTAGTCTCTCCCTCTTCCCTTCCTTCCATCTCCAACTCTTCTCTCATGAACAGAGGTCTAGCAACCACCTGTTGTTGCTTGTCCTCCTGCTGCCTCTGGTGTCCCTGAGTCCCAGCCTCCAACCGACGTGGCTCATCAGTGAAATTTTTCTGAATAGACACTATCTTCCTGAGAGGAATTCTGGCACCTGCTGTCACAACGATATATTTTTCACCTCGTTAAAAGTGCATTTGTAAAGTTTGTAGACTATATAATAGACTACCTTAAAGACTCCCAATTCTCTGTTAAACTTTTGCTAATTTCAGGCACATTTGAAGTCAGTGTCTTATGTATAAGAAATGTTTTAGCTCTTGACCCATGATAGAGGAAGACTTGTTCCTAGAGTAATTCATCGCTTATTTCCTTCTTTTTAGCCTTCTCCAGCCCCCAGCTTTCTCACTTCCATTCCCGGGCTCATGAACATCATGCTGCTCTTGCTTCTGACCTGCTTTGAAAAGAATCCTAGATATGGCTGCAGGAACGCCCATTTGTTACTCGTGAAACCTTGGGAAACGACTTAACCTCCCCAAGCCACCCTTACCTCGTTTGTAATATGGTGACAGCTGGACCTCCCCACCTGACTGCCCACTTGCCTACTTTACAGCCTGTGGTGAGGATCAAACAAATATATGAGGGATGTCAAGGTTTCTATTAAGTATAAAGCCTGAATCATGTGTGAACATTTATTATTTCCATTGCTAAAATAACATTTAGTTAAAATAATTTAACAGTTCATTGACAAATTCAAGTTGTATTAACATATACACTTTTAAGGAATTTGGAGGTAAAACTACACAGTTGTATTTGGTTATTAGAATTTTGCGGGCTCTCTCAGCAGTGGCCCAGATGGAGGAGTCCCCTGGTGGCAGCTGGTTCCCTGAGCAGTCACACCTGTGTTGTGGGCAGGGCCTCTCTCATGGGCTCCATCCAGGATGGACACTGGCCCAGCAACACCCCTCTTCATCCTGACTCAGATGCAGGAAGAGGCCCTGCAGAGCCTCACACCACCTTCAGCCCAGGCTACAAATTTTTTAAAAATTGGGAAGTGGGGAAGCCAGATCTATCAATTAGCTGGCTATTTCTTTTTATTTATTTATTTATTCAAATTTCTGGCAGGTATAGCAATTAGCTTTTGTTACATAAATTTTTTGAAAAAATTAAAATGTAAAAGTCCACAAATCCCCAGTGTCATACTACAAGCAAACACTTACTTAGCTTACGTGTTAGGGGGTTAGTGTTGGGTTGGCCAATCTAGGCTGGACTCAGCTGAGTGTCTCTCACTCCGTTCCTGGGACCAGCAGGCTAGCCAGGCCATTCTTGGAGGCTATGGTAGAAGCGCAAGACAGCAAGCAGAAGCCCAAGCTAGTTAAGGCCCAGACTTGGAACTGGCACACCATTACTCCTGCCTCTTTTTATTAACCAACATGAGTCATGTTGCCAAACTCAGGGTCAAGGAGTTGGGAAACACACAGCTGAATCTCATTGTCCATGGTAGTCACAGTCTATAAAGTCACCGTGAACACTGAACTGGTAAATACCGAACCATTGCTCCCTGGGGAAACACAGGCTGGGTTTCCGTGAGCTTCTGGGCACATTTTCATCAGCAGATCAATACTCAACTTTGCTTTATGTGTTTCTGTTTAAAGACACCTCACTTAATATGTATTATTGATCTATTAACATTGAATTCACAACCACTAGCACCATAATTTATGTCTGAAGGAACTTATTTAACGTGTGTTTTTGCTATAAAGTATATCATGGACTTCTTGGACTTATGAGCACTAGATAGTGTATCAGTACAATGCTTGGGCCATGCACATATATAGTGAAATCACCAAGAAAAAACACAAAAATGCATAAAATGTGGCACTAAATAGACTGCAAAAAAGAACATTTGTTTCCAGGATTTGACTTCAGCTGGGCATGCAAGTTTTTTGCCACTCCTCCGCCCATGACTATGAATGACTGCAAAAGTGACAAGCGTATTGATTTGGGGGATGGGGAGGGTTATTGAATAGTTAATAAATGTTAGCAAGTAGGCAAATTCAAAACGTGGGATTCATTAATACTGAGGATCAACATTACTTTGCCCCTTAATGGAAAAAACTTAAAAGTTATATGGTAAAGGACGTGGATAAAGGGAAGGCTAAAAAATTGGGGCAATAATGCAGAATCTTGGGTCCCATCTCAGACTCAGTGAATCAAAATTTGCATTTCAGAATCCCCAGATGTTTGTATGCCCATTCAGGTTTGAGAAGTGCTGCCCTTGATACGATTGTAAGTACATCCATGCCATAAGGGGGACAGTTAAACCCTGTGAAGATTGGGAACCTACCACAGTAATAAAGTTTTAATGGGCACAAAAGTCTAGGCATGCTGGGACAACCGCTCTAAGGTGAAAAGTTCTTTCACATTCATTGGGAAGAGGCAGAGCACTTGATAGGCTATTTGGGCCTTTGAAGGCAGCGTATGTCACACGTGGGAATACAGCTGCAACACTTTTACTGGGTAACACGGACGGTAGCCAGTTAATTGGGTCTCTGAGCAAGAGAGTGTTCTGCAGCAAGTCCAAGCTGAAATGTCAAGCTGTATTGCTATTTCTCTGCAGATCCAATGGTGCTTGAGATGTTCATGGTAGATAAGGAAGGATGCTGTATGGAATCTTAGGTAAGCCCTAATAGGAGAGTCATGGTTCAGAAACTCAGTTCTGGAGCAAGTCCATTCCTCTGACATCGAGTCATTTGTAAAATAGCCCCTGGTATGTCATTGAGAGCCTGGCCATGCAACTTACATATTATGCAACTACAGCTGTCCATCATGTGCTGGATATTTCAGATTTACCAAATCACAGTTGGGTGGGGGCAGCAGCAAGCTATCAGATAGATAAGGAAAAAGAGGAGTCATGCAATGGAAATTCCTTGGAGGTCAAAGAACAGTGGCCAGAAAAACATGAGTGGGAGAGTTGGAAATTCACCAAGAAAGGCAAACACAGCATAATAAAATAATCTTTTTCTCACTCTCTAACTGCTCCTCTCCCTAAATGCCGTCTAGTGGGTGCAGAAAGGTAATATGCACTCTATCCCAGGTCAGATCTCTGGAGTTACCATTGACAATTCCTGTTCATTAAAGGGATACCCCCTTAAAACAGTGTCTCTTTAATTTGTGCCTGCCTCTCCATCTCCATGACTAGTGCCTCAATGAACTCTCGTCATTTCACTTGCAAGTTTTCTACATTATTGACAAATGGTATTTCAGTATACCTGATTATTCCATTCACTCCTCAAATATTTATTGGGCATCTATTATGTATCAGGCACTGGGGTAGGTCTTGGGGAAACAATGTGAAGAATTAAAAAATATGCTGCTGCAGGCCTCATGGAATTTACAGTGTGGAAGAGAGATATAAAAATCCTTCAGTGATTCCCTGCAGTTATCTAGATGAAGCCCAGATGTCTTGACTGGCCTGTCCCTGCTTATCTCTCCAGCATCACCCCTAACCACTGCCCTTCAACTTTGCATACTCTACAGCCATAGTGCACACTTTCCCTTCTTCAGAGCACCCCCTTTAAAAGGGTTTATTTCAGCTGCCCACCTTCTCCAGGAAGCCTTGTGGACAGTCCCTTCCACCTTTAGGTGCACTTCTCTGTGCGTAGTTCCACCATACCTCATGCCACCACGATATGTATCATACTTTATTATGATTCCTCATTCTTTTGTCCCCCTCTTGTCCTCTACTTGGGGCTCAGCTTTGTGTTACCAATACTAAGTACAGAGTCTTATTCCTATCAGGTACTTGACATTTTTTTTTCAAACATGCCCCCTACTCTGCAACAGCAGACAAGGTAAAAACATCACTTTTGCACCTCGACAACGGAGCTTCTGTGGCATAAACTCCTGGGCAAAGTTACCCAGCGCCTACCTCTTAGACTTAGACAAGGATTCAGTGGTGCGCCCCCTGGCGCCTCCGTCTAACGCTGCAGGAATGGGTGGGGCGCCCGCAAACACGCGGTTCCAGACCGGCTCCTGGCGCATGCGTAGTACGCGAGAGCTGGGATCTGATGGGAAGAGTCCAAGCGTGAGGGAAGGGGGTTGTAGACCCAGATACTTTATCCTTTTGCAGTAGGGATGTGGCTCATTAATTTCCTCTCTGAGTATGTCTTAACTTAAAATGTAAGACTAATGTGTGGCTTTTCATGGAGCGAGAAATGGGCTGGAGTGTTATCACACTCTTCATCGTCCTTCAGCACCCCTCCCAGGAGGCGGTGGGGTGGATGGTCCCAGGTCAGCGCGCGCGGGGGCGGAAGCGGCCGCGGCTGCGACCGCGTCGGCTGTCAGAGCTGGAGAGTGGCCCGGCGGAGCTGCCATGGAGCGTCAACGCTGGCTGCCGCTGGAGGCCAATCCAGAGGTGAGCGCGGCTCTGATTTCGGTCTGGGGACCCAGGCGGGGCGAAGAGAACCAGGCTGCCATAGCTAGTCCGGGGTGGTTTGTTTCTAAATTGTGTTCTCTGTTTCGTTTCCAGGTCACCAACCAGGTGAGTGAGGTGTCTCGTCGCTCGGGACCCTGGAGCCCTCCTTGGCCGTCTACACCTCCACGCCCCCTAGGAGTCTGGGATTGAATTCCGTGAGCGTACCTCTTGCGATATGATAGATAGATAGATAGAGGTATGCCCATTTTAGGGCCGTCTCTCCTCCACCTGGCTCCTGGATGGAGGAGCTTCCAGCTGTTTCGGCTTGTCCTTTGGTCCCCTGCCCCCGTCATCACGTTTCCTGGGTCTCGGGGTTTGAGGGATGTCCACCCAGTATTCCTACTCCTCATTCCCTTTTCGTTTTGCCTCCCGCTTGTGCCGATTCCATAGTTTTCCCACCCCAGTATTTTCTGGGTGACTAATTTGCGTACACTACCTGACTCCAAGCTTTGTAAACTCGCCCACCCAGTCCTTGTAATTTCATCCACCGCCTGCACTGTGAAATCATCTTTCAATCATCTCTTGCCCCATAAAGTCACTTCTCTTCCCCGTCACGCCCCTTTTCTCTTCCAGTTTCTTAAAACTGGGATTCAGTTTCTTTGATACCGTAGAAAGCCCAGTATCATTGCTCCCACACTATTCTTTGCCACGTAAAACCTTTTGAAGTTTTTTTGGGTTTGGAGGTTCAAGTTTGGGGAAGGAAGAGGGAACATCCCCCAGCCACTCGATTAAAAGAAAATAAGTGCTACCACGTATAAACTTTTGACTTGGTCAGGTGTATTTTGCCTTACATTCTCCACAGCTAGTTTACTTTTTACTGCCGTCTTAGTTTATTATATGATAAATTTTTCCTCCCGTAATCTCATCACCAAGGAATAACTATTTGTCACGTAATGAATTGGGTTTTGGTTTTCGAAACTTGTAGAAAATTCCTTATTTAAGGAAAGGTAGACGTATTTGAATGTTGGCAGCAAACTCTTTGTCTTTTTATTCGGGTTTATTATACGCTTTTGAAATGACTTTTATTCTCCCAGCTCTAATCGCTTTATTGATCTAGAAAAAGCTTAAAACCCAGCCCGTATCTTTTGCATTATTCTTATGGTGGCACTTCCTATTAACGTTAATTTTCTTTTGTTTTACCGCCTTTAAAATTTGCTGTTCATTTTTTTCCCTAACACATTTTGATGACTTTGTAAAGTGAGAATAATCTTCAGGCAGGAGAACTCAGTATTTGCAACTTCTGATAATGGCATAGGGAAAGAAGGGTATTTCTCTCAGACTTATCTAAAACTGTTTTTACACCTTTTGTGAAAAATCAGTTTGCTGTGTATCTGGAGACTGTTCATTTTCATTGATTTGTTTCTCTTCTTTCTCCAGTACCACACTGGTTTGATTACTGTAGTTTTATAGTGTCTTATTTTTCAAAATTGTTTAGAATCAGTTTGATGATTTCCAGAAAAAAAGCCCTGTTGTGATTTTGATGGTGACTGTGTGCCTAAATGTAGTACTAGGCTTTGGGGAAACTTAGCATCCTAACAATATTGAGCCTTGCAATCCGTGAAGATGGTGTATCTCAGTATTTACTTGATTTGTTTCAACAGTTTTTTGTAGTTGCAGCATGTAGATCTTGCACATAAGTTGTTAGATTAATAGCCAAGTATTTAGTAATCACTTGGTGCTGTTGTAAATGATGCTGTTTAAAGGTTTTAATTTCTAATTGTCCATTTCTATATAGAGAAATGCTATTTTTAATAAAAAACCTTTATTTTAAATAAAATTAATATGTTCCTAATTAAAGATAAAAGAAACACACGTCCTTCAGTTCAGCATTTTAGGTAATTATGATTTCCGTGAATAGGGTTGCTGAGCATCTTTTGAATATTTGTCTTGTTGGAAGCTTCTGTAGGCTTTTCTTGATAGGAATTCCAGTTTTTCTGAATCCTTCTCTTTCTCTCAGGTATTCCATTTTGCATGCTTCATGAAAGGCAGGACCTTACAGTAAGGCATTGGGCATTCTTTCAATGCAGAGTTTTCTTTCTGGCATGTTACTACCATGAGGATTCCAGTTTCCTTGCAACATTTGGAAAAATCTTGAACTTATTTGGAATATCTTTCTTGGGCCTTTTCTAATTATTTTAGAGAATCAAAACACCTTTTTGACATGTCTGAGAAGCTGCTCTGTTGGGTCAAATGCTATCTCAGCAACAGAGCTGGAGATACTGATTTTTATATGTTGACTTTGTGCCTTGCTAAATTCACTTATTCTGGTAGCTTTTCTTTTCTTTTTTTAGATGCTTTGGGATTCTCTACATGGACAATCATATTCTCTGAATAGACTGTTTTATTTCTCCCTTTTGAATCTGTATGCCTTTTATTTCTTATTGCAACATAAATAGGATAGAGGTAAGAGAACACTTTTGCCCTGTTTCAGATGTTAGGAGGAAAACATTTGATCTTTCATCATCAAAGATGTTAGTTATAGGGTTTAGGTAGATGCTTTTTATCAGGCTAAGAAAGTTCCCTTCTTTCCCTAGTTTGCTGAGAATTTTTTGTCATGTATCAATGTTGAATTTTCTCAAGTGACTTTTCTGCATCTCTTGAGATGGTCATTTAATGAAGAAAAATATGAATTCTACATGATCATAGAAGAGGGAGGATACTTTTCAACTCATTTTATGGCCAGCATTACCAGACAAACCATAATAACAAAAACTGGAAACAAATATCTCTCATGAACATAGATGTGAAAATCCTCACCAAATTAATAGCAAAAAAAAATGCAACAATATATAAAAGGATAATATATCATGACCAAAACATTTTATCCTGGATTGTAAAGCTGGTTCACCATCAAAGTCAATCAACGTAATGAACTATATTAACAGACTAAAGGACAAAACTATTTTTAGATGACATTATTTCTGTTAAGAAGAGGTAAGGTTGTATTACTGGAAACACACACATTCTTTGATTCAGCTAATGTTGGACTTTGTTCCTAGGTAATCTGGGTAAGCTATAAAAAACATGACTTATTCATTAATTAGTATTTGGGGGGCATCTTTTTTAATACCAGGTGTCTGAGTAGGAGGTCAAAGTAATGAAGTTGCTATCAACTTCACCTGGTCTACCTGATCGTGCAGCATCGTCCAGAGAGAAATCTCTGCTTTGAAACTTCGCAAACCACTTTTGACATGTTCCATCAGTCACAGCACCTTCTCCATACACTGCACAAATCTGTTTTTGTGTTTCAGTCATGTTTTTATCTTTCTTGAAATAATGAAGCATAATATGCTGAAAATGTTGCGTATCTTCTATCTTCAATATTAAGATGGCTACACAAAAATCAACCATTTTTGGTGAGTTTTTTTTAATGTATGCTGATATGACAGCTGTCACAGTACCAGTTAGCAAAATTGTTTTGAATAAACTTAAGGACAACTAAGCACTACTGGAGCCATCTTACGGGAACCAAAAGAACTTTTTGACCAACCCAATTTATTTTGTCATGCTTACCTAGAATGAAATCAGTTAAGTAATAGAAAATTTATTTTAACATTTTAAGCTCTTTTATTTGCACATATGTTTAAAAGGATAATAGTAGCTCATGGAAAGTTAAGATAATTAAGCATTAGGAAGTGTAACTTTAAAAAAAACTACAGTCTATGATATGTGCAATCATAGCATTTCTTTTTTTGAGCGTACTAGATTTTCATCCTGATTACAGTTATGATTTGAGTCCAGCAGAGCCATGTTACATATATTTTAAATTTTGTTGTGTTTTAAAGCCAATAATTTTTGATACAGAAATCTAGAACTATTCCTAATGGTGATTTTTTTCAAAGAGGAAATGTATTGTCTAGCATAATGTATAATGTCCAAAGAAAAATAAGTTTAATTATTGTAATTAGCTTAGATGCTTAGAGTTGGAAAAAAATTAGGAGTCATATGCTTGATTATTGCCATAAACATGCAAAAATTCTCTAGTTAGTAGATCTCATCTTGGGAAAAAACCCTGTTACCCTGTCTTCATGTAGCTACTGTCTCATATCTGTTTCTCTTCTTGTAAAATTTTCACAAAGAATTGTCCGTAAGAGCTGTTGCTACTTTCTTATCTCTGTTTTTTTCTCTATTCACTTCTATTTAGCTTGCTTCTGTCCTCACCAGTTCATGATAACTACTTTTGTGGAGTTTACTAATTGTTAACTGTGCCAGAATCACTGGTCGCTTTCCGTCCCCATCTTTCTTGACCTCTCAGCAACATTTGTTGAGGAGGCCACTCCATCCTTTTTGAAACATGGACTTTCCTTGGTTCCGTGATAATTTTCCCTCTTTTTTCTCTGACTGCTTCCTAGATTTGCCTTTGCTAGATCATCTCTCTCCCAACTTCTGAGTTCCTCAGAATCGTTCTGATCTGGGCTGTTTCACGGCTGGTTCTCTCTTGTCACTTGTGGCTTAACTTAATGTCACCTCCTCAGTCTTGATTATTCAGGTAAATTTCCTTCCCGCTCCCTGAATCTGCAGTGACATTATGTCTTATTTTCTTCAGAATTCTCACTGCCTTGTGAAATTGCTAAGTGTGTGCCTATTACTGCTGGAATGTAAGTTCTATCAGAGCAAGGGCAAGTCTGAAGTACTAAGAATGGTGCCTGGCCCACAGGGTGCTCTGAACAAATAGTGAATGGAAGAATGAATAAATATTATATAGTTGCTTTCCTGCCCCAGAAAATCTTTCTCAGAATTATCTTTAATGTGGTCATGAATCTTTTACTTGAATATTTTAATGAGCAGTATTCTATCTCATAAGGTGGTTTAATTTTTTATAATGAGTATAGTATATCATAATATCTGGAGATAAGAATCAGAATAATTTGTCTTTTTTGGATTTAATCTTCATTGTATTTTGTCCACTACCATTTAGTCCCCTAATATCCCCCTTCCCCCAACAATCACCCCACTGTTGTCCATGTCCATGAGTCCTTTATCCTTTTTGCTCAGTCCTCCACCCCCAACCTCCCCCACCACCCCAATAATTTAAGTCTTTTCAGGACATGCCTAGACCCTAGAGCTGAGATGTCTTCCAAAACTTTATCATTCTTGGTCACCTTCCTTTGAGTTTGCTTTTGTTTGTCATTGTCCTTTATAAAATAGGCCTCCCAGAGTGATATCATAATTAACTCTGAATAATCTGTATTGAATATAGTTGGTTACTGCATTATTCTGAATAATAATTCTTTTTAGTAAAATTTTCAATGATAGTTGATATTCAGTATTACTTTATAATAGTTTTGAGTGTGCAGCCTAGTGCTTAGACTTTTATACAATTTATGAAACGATCCCCCCCAGTAAAGTCTAGTACACACCTGGCACCATATGTAGTTATTGCAGTGTTATTGACCATGTTCCTTTACATTCCGTGCTGTACTTTACATCCCGCAACTATTTTGTACCTCTTAATCCCTTTTTCACCCAGCCCCCCAATGCTCCTCCCATCTCGCAACCTTCAGTTTTTGATCTGTACCTGTGAGTCTGTTTCTGTTTTGTTTATTTTATTCTTTAGATTCCACATATACATGAAATCATATAGTATTTGTCTTTCTCTGATGGACTTATTCCACTTAGCATAATATCCTCTAGGTCCATCCGTGTTGTCTCAAATGGTAATATTTCATTCTTTTTCATGGCCAAGTAATATTTCATCACATATGTGCCCCACACCTTATCTATCCAGTTGTCTATTGATGGGCATTTAGATTACTTTCAAATCTTGGCTATTTTAAATAATGCTCATTTGAACATAGGGGTGCATATGAGGTCTTTCCAGAAAAAGTCCAACCATTGTTAACACAAGAACAGTTTGTGCTACATTAGCATAACCTGGCAGCCAAAGGGAGTGGACTGGAATGTGCATGTGTGAACAATGATGATTTCACTGTACTAGTCTGTGGGGGCTGTAGACGCTGTTAAGCGAGCATGTATATGGTGTGGCTGTTGTATTAAAAATGACTGTGCGAGTAAAGCAACGAATCTGCATCACATTTTACATTAAGCTTGAATATTACTCCGTGGAAACTATTCGAATAATTCAGAAGGCTGTGACCGTGGGCCGCTGGTGATTGGCAGATTCATCCTGGCAGTGCACCCGCTGGTGTGTCACATCTTGTGCAGAGTTTTTGGTGAAACATCAAATCACCCAGGTGACTCAGCCGCCCTACAGCCCAGATTTGTTGCCCTGTGACTTCAGCTTTTCCCAAAACTAAAATCACCTTTGAAAGTGAAGAAATTTCAGACAGTCGATGAGATTCAGGAAAAATAGGTTAGGCAGCTGATGGAGACTCCAACAAATGATTTTACAGAGTGTTTTGAATAGCGGAACAGATGCTGGGAGAACTCAGCCCCTACTTTAAAGGGGACTGAGGCATCATTGTCCTATGTATAGTGTTTGTTGTATCTTGTATCTGCTTCAATAAATGGCTCTATTTTACATAGTATGTGGCTGGATACTATCTGGACAGACCTCACATATCTTTTGGAATTGATATTTTGTATTTCTTTGATAAATATCCAGAAGTGGAATTGCTGGGACATAAGGTAGTTTTTGTTTTTGTGGTTTTTTAAAAAATTTTTTGAGGAATCTTCATTCTGTATCCCGTAGTGGCTGCACCAATTTACATTCCCACAAGCAGCACACAGGGTTCCCCTTTCTCCATGTCCTTGCCAGCATTTGTGGTTTGTTGATTTTTTGCTGATTGCTAATAGCCAGTCTGACAGGTGTGAAGTGATATTTCATTGTGGTTTTAATTTGCATTTCTCTGAAGATTAGAAACATTGAGCATCTTTGCATATGTCTATTGGTAATCTGTATGTCCTCTTCAGAGAAATATCTGTTCAGGTCCTCTGCCCATTTTTTAAATTGGATTGTTTGTTTTTTTGGTAAGTTCTGCGTGTTCTTTATAAATTTTGGATATTAACTTCTTATCAGATGAGTCATTGGTGAGCGTCTTCTTCCATTCATAGGTTTTGATTTTTTTGTTGTTGTTGTTGATAGTTTCCTTTGCTGTGCAAAATCTTTTTAGTTTGATGTAGTCCCATTTGTTTATTTTTTTTCTTTTTCTCTCTTGCTCAAGGAGATAGAGCCAAAAATAATAATACACAGAGGAATGTCAGAGAGTTCATTGCTTGTGTTTTCTCCTAGGTGTTTTGTGGTTTTGAGTATTGCTTGTAAGTTTGATCCATTTTGAATTTATTCTTGTATATGGTGTAAGAAAATGTTTTACTTCCATTTTTCTGTGTGTATCTCTTCAGTTTTCCCAGCACCATTTATTGAAGAGACTGTTTTTATGCCAGTTTGTATTCTTGCCTTGTCATAGATTAATTGACCATATAGGCATGGGCTAATTTTGGGGCTCTGCTTTGTTCATTTGATCTATGTGTCTGTTTTTATGCCATTTCCATGCTGTTTTGTTAACTACAGTGTTGTATAGTTTGGTATCAGATAGCATGATTCCTCCTACTTTGTTCTTCTTTCTCAATATTGCTGTGTCTATTTGGGGTCTTTTGTGATTCCATATAAAATCTAGGATTATTCTAGTTCTGTGAAAAATGCTATTTGATAAATGAATTCAGTAAAGTAGCAAGATACAAATTAAAATGATACTTATTTGTATGGTAGATAGCATTCCATCACTTTTGTTGACAATTGCGTAGTCAGTCCATGATGAGCCTGCAGAGAAGGAAACTCTTTTATTCTTAATTCCACGTAAAACATTTTCAGTGTTTTCCCATTCTGTACTGAAATAATTTAATTCACTAATTTATTTTTACTACATCTCTATTAAAATTCATTTTGCTAGCTTCCAGGTTTTAAAAACCATCATTTTTCCATTTAACTGTTGGTTATGCTCGCTTTTTAATTTTATTTTATGTGTTCGTTTTTTGAGAGAGGGGAAGTGGTGGGGAGAGAGGAAGAGAAACATTGATGTGAAAGAGAAAGATCAATTGGTTGCCTCTCATACATGTCCTGACCTGGGACCGAACTGCAATTCAGGCATGTGCCCTGACTGGGAATTGAACCAGCAACCTTTCGGTGTACAGGTCAGCACTCAATCCACTGAGCTGGTACTCAGTCTATACCAGCCAGGGCTAATTCAATGTATTTCTTCTTAAACATATCTAGGACCTTATTTTTGATCAATCATGTTATCCTTATGTAGACTTCCTTCTACAGGCAAAGAAATGGAGAGGTATTCCCATTAAACAGGAAGGTCTTATGGAGCCTGTGATGAATAACACTGTTTATGTAACGTGGCATGCTTTCCATTGGTTTAGCATGGCAATTTTTGACCAGTGTGCCACAAGAATTTTTAAAACATGCAATACCTGACTATTTAGTCAGGGGCACTGACCTCTTTTCCTTTAAATTGTCAACTTAAAAAAAAAAAAGACAATAGCCAACACAATAATAGTCATCCAGTGTGAATGCTCTCTCTTGAACTGTAAATTTATAAGTCGTATAATAGAGTCGGTCACGTTGCATAATAAGGTTATGTCTAATTGGTTAAGGTATCAGAAATCCTTATATACAAGTATAGGCACCTGATTTTTTACAGTCACTTTGAAGCAAAATGGGTAGGTAATTACTATATTACTTTTTTTGTAAATCAATCAAAATTATACCTATTTTTTTTGAGATTGGCAAAAAATATATTTGTTGGTGTGCTGCAGAATTTTAGTAATCGGTTTATGTATGCCACGAAATGAAAAAGGTTGAAAATTACTGGATTAGCAAGATCTTATCTGATGATCTAAGAACATGTGACTGTTCTTTAGGGAAAAATACCCAAGGCACCTCTTTATTTTTAAATTTCAGATAATGTTAGACCAGTAGATACTATAATGTATTTTTGAGGTACAGTATAATGATGAATTCTTAATATTTTTTTCATTTCCTTTTCTCCTTTTTTGTCATCTGAAACTTATTTCGTGATGAAGTACTTTCAAAATTCACCAACTTCATTCAGTGCAGACATTTGTTAAGAATTTATTGTGAAATTGATCATCTCATTATTTTATATTTTCTCTTTGCAGTAGATTAGGGCCTGACATTTTATTTTCTTATGAAATCTTAATCCAAAAACCACTGTTCTATTGCTACAGTTGTTTTGCCAGATATAAGAGAGGCAGTGAAGTTGAGCAGGTTTCACTGTGTACCAGAGGTTAGGAAGCCAGGAGTTTACTTCCTACAGCAAACATTCTCTGATGTTCGCACAGGTCATTTGGACTTTTTTGGCTTCAAATCTCTTTGCTTATTGATATGGTCTGTGATGTTTACCTATTTGTGTTTAAACTTCAGACATCATTTTTGGTAAGCAGGATAAAACGTGTTGATCTTCTAACAAATAATTGTTGACTAGAACTTAGATGCATCTCATTAAGAATCAAGTGCTGGAAATGAGTTTTAACGTATCAGTCAAGCCAACGGGTATGGGTTTGGTGAAGTATTGGCTTATTATATTCAGCCCTAAAGTAATGGATTTTGAAAAAAGTTTTGCTCAGTATGTAATAAGGCTTAAATATTTGTTAATTGGTAAAAATGCATTGGTATCTCTTCTCATCCTGTTCGTGGGAAACCTGCTTCATTCTTACCGCCTATCAGTAATGTTTATACCTTGCTTTCCCTTTTGTGTATCAGGTACACGGTACTTCCATGTTAATTATTTCCTTAGTAACACAATAATTTTTCTTTCTTCTACCAGTTTCTTAAACAATTAGGTCTGCATCCTAACTGGCAGTTCGTTGACGTGTACGGGATGGACCCGGAGCTCCTCAGCATGGTGCCAAGGCCGGTGTGTGCGGTGCTGCTTCTCTTCCCCATCACAGAAAAGGTAATTGTGAAGTAAGACGCAGAGTTTTCAGTGAGTGCAAAGTTCGCTTTGTTGGTCGGTTAAAGATTACACTTGTCTTTAAGAACAGAAGACTCTCTTCTTGCGTAAAAAGGAAATCTAGGCTCAGGGATACCTTAAAAATCTAGTTTTCTTGAGGATATAGTATTTAGATTTTGACTCAGAGATTGACAGTAAAGCCCTGATCTTTAAAGTCTTTTAAACTTGGGTAATTCTTCTTTTAAAAAATTTGGTTCATTTGCCTCACTGGTGGTTTGATGTGACATTTAATCACATTTTGATGTATACATTATAAAAAAGTATATAGTTTAGAAATGCATGTGCCCTGACTGGGAATTGAACTAGTGACCTTTTAGTTTGTAGTATGAGGTCCAACCGACTGAGCCACACCAGTCAGGGCTAGAAGTGTTTTTTTAATTATGGGTTTTAATAGGTGATGTTTGTTTCATTTGTTGCAAGGATAAGCAAACTTTTTCTCTAATGGGCCAGATAGTAAATTCCTTCAACTCTGCAGGCCTTACAGCCTCTGTTACAATTATTCAGCCTTGCCTCTAGCGTGAAAATAGCCAGACAATACAAAAATAAACTGCACTTCTGAAAACAGGCAATTGGCCAGATTTGGCCTGCAGGTTGTAGTTTGCTGACTCCCTACTCTATTGGAATCTGAAAATTATAAAAAAAACAATAGACAGAACAATAAAATCATCTTTCTACTTTTCCTTTCTTGATCCTCGTCACTCATTTTTAACCTCTGTATATTTTTTAGCCTCTTTTTACAAATGGGGCACAGAGACATCAATTTGCTAAAGTTGCACAGCTAATAATGGCAAAGCCAGGATGTGAACTCTGGCAGTCAGATGTAGGGCTCACACTGTCGACATTCATCACTGCGCTGTATTGTTTTACAACCATTTATTAGAGAGAATGGTCACTGTTTGTTATGAATACTGTACACTTAGAAATGCAGTGTGAATTTTGTTATGATTGTATGATTTAATAATATAGAAATGCAAAAAGTAGAAAGTAAATGTCCTTCAGTAATCTCCTACCCCAGAGATAATTTCTTTATGTATCTGTGTATCCTTTCAGGTTTTTCAATGTATATATAAAATAAATAGTTTAAAAATATAAATGAGAATTTAATTAATACATTGACTTATAAGCTCTCTATAATCATAGATTTCTAAGTAAGAATATGTAAATTTGTTTTTTAAAAAATGCTTTATAGTATTTCAGTAGGATATCCCATGACATGGTAACCAAATTCTCATAGATATTTAGGATTTTCCAAATTTTATGTGTAAATCCTTTCTAATATATTATTTTCGTATTTTGACTGTTGACTTTTTGCTTAACAGTATGAAATATTCAGAACAGAAGAGGAAGAAAAAATAAAATCTCAGGGACAAGATGTTACATCATCAGTGTATTTCATGAAGCAAACGATCAGCAATGCCTGTGGAACAATTGGGCTGATCCATGCTATTGCCAACAATAAAGACAAGATGCACTTTGGTAAATAATGTTTCATTACTGCTGTTTTTTGCCCCTTAAGGTATAAGTTATCTTATTGAGCACTAGGTGGTGCCCTAGTTCTTTCCTTCAAAGTATTATGTAGATTCTTTTCCTCCCTTCTTTTGTTTATAGTGGGATGAATATACTGTTAAAACTATTAATCCTTCCCATTCTTTTATATTACTGGTAAACAGAGGTTTAACAAAACAAACAAACAAATCACAAGCCCTGTCATTTATTCCAGTATTCTTATATTCCTGATTTACCAGCGAAAGGGTTTTACCTGAAAAATAGGCAGCATGCTTCTAGTGTTTCCATATATCAGTCTCTTTGAGATAATCAAACCTTTACAATTTCATCTTCCTTAATATTCCCAGAATCTGGATCTACCTTGAAAAGATTCCTGGAGGAATCTGTGTCGATGAGCCCTGAAGAACGAGCCAGATACCTGGAGAACTATGACGTCGGTACCTTCTGTCTGTCTTGACTTCATATGTGGGCAGAGTTCTGTGGGATTGTAGATTCAGTTTGGGGGTTTGTCTTGAAACTATAGTTTTGGACAGTTTTAGATTTTGACATATGCATTAAAAAAGGCATTTTGTACTTTTCAGGTAACAGTACTGAAATACACATAAATATTGATAACTTGCCACGTCTTTTCTATGTCCAGAGCTGAATGAGAGAAAAAAAGCAGTTTGATTTACAAATTTATAAAATATCTTGTGGTAGGCTATTTCTTACCATTCCTTCCCTGTAATAAATCCATGCCTGACAATATTCTGTGTCTTTCATGGGGAATTTGGAATAAGGCTGAAGACCAATGGAAAGAAACAGGTTTAAAGGTAGATGTGAGACCATACTCTAGCTCTTTTATCAGCATAATAATTTTGCATTGTGAAGACAGAGTTCACATAATCTAGTTTTAAATGATTGTACCAGTTCATAGAATTTTCTTAGAATAGTATTTAAATTCTATGTTTGAAATCTATTTTTCTTTTGAAAGCATTTTACCTTTTTTAAAATGCATTTTTCAATTATATTTGACATATAATATTATATTAGTCTTTTTACCTTTGGGTAACATTAATTAAATTATAAGAAGCCGTGTAGTTGTGCATATTATTCAGCTAGAGCACAGGTGGCAAACACACAGGTGGCAAACACAAGGCCCAAGGGCTGAATCCGGCCCTCTATCCGGCCTGGCACCTTGTTTTTACCTGGCAGCAGTGCTGAGCTCCTTGCCCCTAGTTAAGGAGTAGTTACATTTGTACAGTCCTAAAGCTACAGTCGGCCCTTTGAAGCAACTGCAAGGCTTATGTGGCCCCCGGTGAACGTGAGTTTGACACCCCTAGGCTACAGCAATGCCTTATGCACTTTGTTTCCAGTAAAACCATTGAGTAGATGATGTTGTTTTGCTGTTGTAATATACTTTGATTATTTTAAGTTGTTTTTTTTCTTAAAAAATCCTGCAGAGCTTATAAAACATCTTTATTTTACATAAAAACGAAATAACACAGAAGTCAACAGTAATCCCACCAATGAGAGGTAGCCACCATTAGTATTTTTTATAGGGAACATATATGTATATACACAATATTTTAAAGCGAAAATATGATCACACTGTAATACTGTTTTATAACTTGCTTTTTTCACTTAACTTATCACAAACGTATTACATACCAGTAAGTATATATTTGACATCACCATTTAATGGCTGCATAGCTTTCCATTGTATAGTATTTTATATAACCAGTAATTTATTGTCATAAATTAAATATTTCTCTCTTTTTCACTGTTTAAAAAAATACTAAAAGGTATATAATTGTAGCTAAATCTTTGCAAATATCCATAATTATATATGCTTATGTACAGTTATATGTAACTATATGGACTTCTAGAAGAAAAATTGCTGGATCAAACATTTTGCATGTTTTTAAGCCTTTGATACTTTCTGCCAAATTGCCATGCATTGAGGATGTACTTTCACCAGTAATTTACTACTTCGCCTATTTCTTTTCATCTTTGCTAATAGTAGGTATTACAAGAGCATTTTTTTTAAGTTCTGGAAACTAAAATCTCTAGCTTCTGATAAATGCATGCATTTTGCTCCACATTCTAAAGTGCTGACTGAAGCTGCATGACTAAGCATAAATGCAGCCAGAGCTGCAGAGGAGCATGCAACCTGGAGAAACAGATGAACTAAGCTGCTTCTGTCTCTGTCTGTGAGATGCTTACTTTATTCCAGTCTCAGGTGAATAAAGTGTTAAATGTTCTAACAATTAAGTCAATGATTCATGCTTACATGTGGAAATTACAAGTAATCCAACATTCAGTATCCTAAGTCTTCAGAGATTGGTGGATTGGAAAGTACAGCCATTCATTTAGCTACTCAGAATACGTTCTTAAGTATTTAATACTAAACTTTTCCTAAATTTCCTCCAATTTGTTGTTTCATCAGTGTTTTAGATGTTAAAATTTAATATTGTTGTTTTCATTTAAAAAGTGGGATATGGTTGTATTTTTTCCTATTAATTCCTCGTATTCCTATTACAGGCTATTCGAGTCACACATGAGACCAGTGCCCATGAAGGTCAAACTGAGGTACTTCACGTTTTTCCAAAGTTTTCTTGCCATGTGTAAATTTAACCACAGTGTTGTTGTTTAACATGTAGTTTTATCAGATTACTTGGGCTTTCTTTCCTTTTGAGGGAATTTGCTTCTGTAAAAAGGAGTCACAAAGCAGCAAGAGAACATGTTTGGACACTGTTGACATGCATGTTGGTAGCGACCATCTCAGTGTGTCCAGTCACTTGGAGAGACTGCAGCTTGTGTGCTGTTTGCCTTGGGCGCCCGAGGGCCGTTGGCTTCCCTCTCTCAGCCATTTTCAACCCTTTTCATCTCAAGGCGCATATGAACTAATGACAGATTCTGCAGCGCACCAAAAAAATATATTTTTTGTCAGTCTGACAAAAAAATAGATATAATTTTGATTCATTAGTACTGGATGTCTACTGTTTTGTTGGCTGTTGTCATTCTTTTAATTTGACAGTCTGAGGGAACAGAGGTCAGTGCCCCTGACTATATAGCCAGGTATTATATATTTTTAAAATTCCTGTGGCACAGCAGTGTGTTGCGTGGCACACCAGTCGAAAATCGCTGCCCTAGCAGACTCCTTTGACTTGCATGTATTTTGAGAATAATACCTGCACTATAGTAAGGGTAGATCGCCCATACAACTTTCAAGAGTCTTTATCACACCCAGCGTCTAGCAAAAGGCTGCATCATTCTCTTTGCCCAGTGAATCTGTTCTGGGGCACTGTGGTGATCTTCACCGTCTCCTTGTCGGCTGGTTCTTCAGCTTGGTTGCCGTCCTCTCCTCCTCTCACCCTTCTTTTTCATTCCGTTGGTTTCTCTTGTTACCGCTTTCCATTTCTTATTTCCTTCCCTCCAGTCTCGGGGGAAGCCTGTCAAAAGGTATTTTGATCAAAATGAATAGAATTTAATTAAAGTCGTTTGGTGTATTTATAACATTTAAGTGTTAATATTAGACTATCATAGATATTTTTCTTTTTTACCTCATGTGTGACTCGAAACCATACTTTTTAAGGTACAAAACTGCTATTGCCTTTATATTTTAACAATACTTTTAAAATACCTGATTTAAAAATGGTGAACTTAGCCCAGGCCGGAGTATTTCGGTTGGAGCATTGTCCTATAAACTGAAACGTCTCAGGTTCGTTTCCTGGTCAGTACATCCGTAGCTTGTGGGTTCGGTCCCTGGTCAGGGCACAAATGGGAGGCAACTGATCGATGTTTCCTCATATCAGTGTTTCTCTCTCTGTTTCTGTCTCTCCCTTCCTCTCTCTCTGGAATTAAAATAATAATACAAGTAAAAATAGTGAGCTTAAATATTCTTACTATCTTGAAAAAATTTTTAAAGGGGAAAACAATTTGATACTGTGGTATAGCAACAATTTTTCATAGATCAAACTGGATAACTGTGAATGTTTATAATCAAACCATTTAGGAATTTAAACATTAGTCTTCCTAATTATATCATACCTTCTGGGTTGCTCTCAGGTTCTGCTTTCAGAAATACGGACTTCTGTCTTTTTTGACTGTTTTCACACATAGACACACAGACACACTCATGCATGTGCAACATGTCTAAGCAGCTCCAGATTGGCAATTAGTGAAATGCTGTTTTTCGAATTACTTTATGTGAACCTGGCATGTTCTCAACCTTCACCGTGCTTCACTTTTTTGTTTTAAATTTATAGGGTTAAAATTAGCGATGATGATGATGAGCATGAGATTTGTAAAGCATGAAAACAGTTATTTGTATTGATAATAAAGGAACCAAATGGTTTAAAACATGTTTACTTTTTAAAAAAGTGTCTTTGGGGTACTTTCACTTGCCACCTTTTTCTTGCTTTATGCAAATCATGGCTTTAATGCCTCATTTTAGATACTGTTCACATCTTTTTCCAGATCTAAACTCCTTCATTCCTAAACTAAGATGCCTGTTAGACGTCATCTGAATGACCACCAATATTTTAAAATACACATACCCTTGTGTGAGTTTATTGCCTTGTGTCTTAAACATTTTCTTCACTGATTTTATTTTCCTGTTTCTTACAATAATTCTACCATACATTTTCCCCACGATTACTAATGAAATTTGAATTTGCTTAACTTCTTGCCTGGAAGATCAGCTGCTTATGTAAATTCTCAGTCTTTAATATTTTTTCTAATTCTCGTTCATCTTTACACACTTGTGCTGGATTACCTTTGCTGGAATGTAACCTGAATCATTTGGCTATTCAGATTTTTCTAGGGCTTCCCGAAGTGCATAGAAAGCAGTGGTTCTCAAGGTGAGCTGGAGGTAGAAGTCAGGAAAACTTTTTCAAACTGTATTCCCAGAAGAATTAATTTCTTCTGCTCCATTCGCATCTTTTATAGTTGAAGATCACTGCTAGAATGAGTCGTACTTTATATGTATATTCTAGCCCTAAAGTGTATTAGGATATACAAAAAACATTTGAGAACCATTACCAAAGTATACGTAGTAATTATTCAGCCTCTTTAGCCTAGCTGTATACAAGGTTTTCTTAACACTTGTTCTTTCCATTTTCAACAGTGTTTTTGTTTTAAATATTTCTCTCTAGCCATCCCTCACTTTGTTGTTGCTATGCTTTGCCTCTTGCAATTCTCTCTTTCTAAAAATGTCCCTTGTCTCGATCCCTGTTCTTCCTGGTTTTACCCATCTTTCAAGATTGGTTTTAAATACCACTTTCTTCATGAAGCAATCCTTCCCTCCTATGGACTCTTTTATACCACTCATACTATTTTTATTTTAACTGTTTTCATATTCTTTTTTGTTTATGTAAGATGTATATTTTCTTTTCACATTTTAACAGCTCTGAAATTAGGATGTGTCTTACCGTTGATATTGTAATTTACGTACTTGGTGTTGTAAATGGTACATTTTATAACCATTAGATTTGGTGCCTCAGATTTGATGAAATGTGGTGTTATATCATCCCTACTGTTGGCTCTTGGGCCAAGGATTGGTGTCTGATTCATCTGAGTTTGCTCCAAAATATCCAACACTGTTTCTTGCACATAGGCACAACACATTTATGAATTCACCAGAATTAGCTCACAACTATCCTTAGTGGTATAAGAGCTACAAAAAAAAAAAGAGCCAAATCTTGGTTTTTTCATAGGCCCTTGAGTAAACAAAACATAGTTATTAGCAATTGTTCTTCATTAAAGCACTATCAACATTTTGGGAGAGGCTCAGTTCTTAGCTTGTGTGGGCTGTTTTGTGCATTCCAGAGTGGAATATACATGTTGTATGCTAGTCACTTTACATGGGTGGGCAAAAGTAGGTTTAGAGTTGTGAGTATGTGAAAGACAGAGTTTATTTTTTTTCTTGCGGTATGTATTTTTCCATATGAGCAAGTATAAATGTACTGTAGCCCACCCTGTATTTTAGTGACTCCCAGTCACTGAGAGAACAAAAGCCACACCATACATTCCAAATCCAATATTAACCAGCTTAAAACTCCTGCAGCAGGGACTGTTTTTTGTGATCATCTCATTTCTGGTTCATCTATCAATTGGGGACTTAAGTCTTGGCATATTATTATCTCCATTACTCTCTGTGTTCTGGCTCAATGGTTTTTGTCAGTTCCCATAAACATCTAGGTTCTTCCCATTTGTTTTAGTTTATTTGGGCTTCCATAACAAAATACCTCTGACTTGGTGACTTAACAACAGAAATGGATTTTCCTCACACGTCCGGAGGCCAGAAGTCAGCATCATCAAGGTGCCGTCTGGGTTGGTTTCAGTGAGGCCCCTGTTCCTGACTTACAGACAGGTGCCGTCTTGCTGTGTCCACACGTGGCCTGCCTTCTTTGTGCATTGCGGGGGGGGGGGGGGGGGGGAGGTCCCTTTCTTTTCTTATAAGGACTCCAGTGCTGTCAGGTTAGGGCCCCATCCTTCTGATCCCACTTAACGGTAATTACCTCCTTAAAGGCCCTCTCTCCAAATACAGTCACACTGAAGGGCTAGGGCTATAGCATATGAATTTGGGGGTAACACAGTGAGGTCTCTAACACCATCTTTGTGCTTTCTAATGACCCAGTAATCTGGATATACCCTTTCTCTTTGCATAATCTGCACCTTCTCATCCTTTAGGTTTTACCTTAAAAGTCATTTTCAGAGAGACTTTCTTTCATCACTGTGAGGTATGTCCACTACTGTGAATTTTCTGTTACAAAATCCTGTTTATTTTCTTTCTGACACTTTTTAATAATCTATAAGTTTCTTCTGTTTTTGTTTATTCTGTTTATGAGTCCCATGAAGGCATATGCCTTTTTTTTTTTTTTTTTTTTGGCATTCACCTGCCTCCCCAGGACAGTGCTTGGCATACATAGACATTTATGAGAAATTGCGTAGTATAGAGGTAAGGAGCATGGGAGGTAGGCTTTATACTGACTCTACTACTTAGTAGTTTAGGCAAGATACTTTCCTCAGCATAAAATGAAGATAATAGCATGTACCCTATGGGATTGCTGTGAAGATTAATGAGTTAGTCATATAAAGTACTGAGAATAGTGCCTGGTCTGTAGTAGGCCTTCGATAAAAATTAAGTGGTAATTTTATTTTACTAGACATTCAGAAAAATGGATGTGAGTGGTGGAGTATGACGCTGAAGTAAAGGATGAAGTCAAATCAGGGGGCAGCTAGAATTTTATAGACAGTAGAAAACTACCAAAGATGGTGTGCTTGGTGTTCAGCGCGTTGAGTTTAAGGTGAGTTTATGGGCATCTGTGTGGAAGCTGAATATGCTAAAGCTCTGCGGAGTTATCTAGAGTCTTTTGCATTTGGGTAGTAGTTAGAACTTGAGAATTCTGTAAACGGAGAATAGTAGTGGCCACAATAAAACCCTGGGGCGTGTAGGTGTTGAAGGAGTGGGTAGAGGGAGTGGAGCCGATAATGACAGTGTGATAGCAATGGCAGTCGTCAGCAACATCACTGACACTCTCTGTCGGAGCATTTTCAGGGGAACGGAGCAGGCAGGAGCCTTACTGTATGCAGAGATTTGTCGACTAACGAGGTATTGGTTGAGCCACCAAAATGCAGTCGTCTTTTAGGAGGATCGGCCGTAGCATGTTTCTGTGGAGGAAGTGTGTACTTGCATGTTTTTCCCCATCCCACAATGACTGTTCAGAAATTTGGACAGTGGCCCCACTGTCATTAACCTATACTGAATATTATTGCTTTTATGTTTCAACTTAAGATGGGAATGATGAAAGGACAATGATGGGATTTGAGGAATTTAAATAAGTGTTTTTAAAATTGTGATACAATAATGGAAGCAATCTGTAAGTCAAATGCGAAGGCAAGGGAAAAAATCCAAAAGGGATCTCCGATCAAGATGGCATAGGTAAACACGGCTTGCCTCCTTGCACAATTAGAGCAACATACAACTAAAACACAGAACACCCATCACTCAGAACCATCAGAAATCAAGTTGAGTGGAAGCCTGACAACTGCAGAATTAAAGAAACTACATTTTTTGAGACCGGCAGGAGGGTGGAGATGTGGAACACGCTGGTCGCACATGCACATGTAGTGGATAAAAATTTAGGAGGGATATCTCCGGAGTGAGGAGTCCCAGTCGCACACCAGGCCCCCCAGCCCAGGGTTCCATTGCCAGGAAGATAAGCCCTCATAACTTCTGGCTGCAAAAACTTCTGGCTGGGGATTGAGTCTGTGGAAGAAAATTCTGGAGTCCCAAGCAGGTCCTCTTAAAGAACCCATACATGGATTTACTCAGACTCACTTCCGCTGAGCTCTAGCACCAGGATAACAGCTTGCAAGGCACCAGTGGCAAATGGAGAGAAATTGAAGTGTCTCATCAAGGTGACATCTGGGGACAGCTTTCTCCCAGACAGAAAGGTGGGCAAAGGCCATTGTACCTTTTCTGAACCTTCCCCCACAGAACCACAGAGCAGGCAGGTGGGTGTCATATCTGAGATTCCATCAACCTTGCTAACACTGTTTGCCCCACCCTGGAGATTCCCCAGAGACTCTGCCCCACTCAGCTTACAGTCCCACCAAAGCTGCTTTTCCATGTGAATGGCTGGTCTTGGCTCATGCTTCACAATTTCCTAAATTCTCTCAAACAAGCAACATCCAACCTCAATGAGTCCCCAAACCCGTACCTCTTGCTAAGTGACCCCAGGCCTGGCACTAGCATCAACCAGCCTAGATTCACAGCTTAGCTTTGCCTGGGAATCTCCAAGCCCAGCATAAGTAGCAGCCATCTCAGATTGCTTTACAGCTCATGCAGGGTAGCCCTGGGCAGAACACAGGTGGAGGCTGACCTTGGCCTGCACCACCTGGGAAACCCCAGAGCCTATGTACCCAATGGGCAGCCACCGACCACGTCGGAGCACCACTACCCTGCCCCTGCACAGCTGATCTACCATGGAAGGTGGAGGTTGGTGGTCAGTAGTCACAGCCAGTCCTTGCAGCTGACTGGCCTGGGTAAATTCCTCTCATTGATCTGCCAATAGCAACCAAGGCTCTACTACAAGAGGAGGGTATACTGAGCTCACACAAAGGTCACACCTTGAGTACCCAGATAGGGGACACTGTGCCACTGGACTCTACAGGACACCTACTACCTTGGACCACATTACCGGGACTCAGAGTCATAGCAGCTTTACGTAATACATAGAAACAAACACAGGGAGGCTGCCAAGATGAGGAGAGAAAGAAACATGGCCCAAGTGAAAGATCAGATCAAAACTTGAGAAAAAGGACTAGATGAAATGGAAATAAGTAATCTATCAGATGCAGAGTTCAAAACACTGGTTATAATGGTGCTCAAGAAACTTATTGAGGACCTCAACAGCATAAAAAAGATCTAGTCAGAAATGAAGGATATACTAATTAAAGTAAGGAAGAATTTACAGTGATATAACAGTAGAGTGGATGACGCCGAGAATCACATAAATGATTTGGAACATAAGGAAGCAAAAGATCAATCAAAACAAGAAAAAAGAATCCAAAAAAACAAGGATAGTATAAGCAGCCTTTGGGACAACTTCAAGGGGTCCAACATTTGTATCATAGGGGTGCCAGAGGAGAAGAGAAAGAACAAAAAATTGGAAATCTATTTGAAAAAATAATGAAAGAAAACTTCCCTAATTTGGTGAAGGAAATAGACATGCAAGACCAGGAAGCCCAGTGTCCCAAACAAGATGGATGCAAAGAGGCCCACTCCAAGACACGTCATTATTAAAATGCCGAAGGTAGAGAGTGAATTAAAGATAAAGAGTGAATCTTAAAAGCAGCAAGAGAAAAGAAGTTAGTTATCTACAGAAGCATTCCCATAAGACTGCCAGCTGATTTCTTAAAAGAAACTTTGCAGGCTAAAAGGGATTGGCAAGAATTATTAAAAGTCATGGCAACAGGGACCTACATCCAAGAATGCTCTACCCAGCAAAGCTGTCATTTATAATTGAAAGAGAGATAAAGACTTTTCCAGACAAGAAAAAACTAAAGTTTATCATCACCAAAGCATTATATTATGAAATGTTAAAGGGACTTATTTAAGAAAAAGAAGATCAAAACTATGAACAGTAAAATGGCAATAATACATATCTATCAACAATTGAATCTAAAAAGCAAACTAAGCAAACAAGAGGAACAGACAGAATCCTGGATATGGAGAGTGTTTGATAGTTGGCAGATGGGAGAGGATTGTGGGGGAACTGGTGAAGAGGTGAGGGGATTAAGAAGTGCAAATAGGTAGTTACAGAATAGCCATCAGAATGTGAAGTACAAATGGAGCAGCCAAAGAACTTACACGCATGACCATGGACATGATCAATGAATGGTGTGGGGATTGCCTGAGGGAGTCAGGCTTGCTGGGTGAAAGGGGGCAAAAGGGGAAAAATTGTGACAACTAAATAACATAATAAAAAATATATAATTTTAAAAATTTGTGCTAATAACATTTAAAGAAGAATCCAAAAGGATATTTTATTTGCCTTCTTATTTCATTCATACTTATCTAAAAAAGCAGTTTCTAAAGTGTGTGATTTGTCCATATTAATCTAGGAGTGATATGAGTAGATATTTCTTGATGATTTATTTATTTGGCTTTTTTAAAAAAATTAAAGTCTGCTCAGGAACCTCTATGTGTATTTATAGTATAATAAAAAATAGTAGAAACTGGCACAATTATTTTATTTTTATTTATTTATATTTTTTAACATATTTATTTTTAAGGATTTTATTTATTTATTAGAGAGAGTGGAAGGGAGCAAGAAAGAGAGGGAAACATCGATTGGTTGCCTCTCATGCCCTCAACTGGGGACCTGGCCCTCAACCCAGACATATACCCTGACTGGGAATTGAACTGGTGACCTCTCGGTTCACAGGCTGGAGCTCAATCCACTGAACCACACGAGCCAGGGCTGTTTTATTTCTTTTTTAAATAAACATTGCAGTATGAAAAAGATAGCAAAAGACACTTTTAACTGTTAACATTTATTTACTTTGAATTTTTTAACATTTATTTTTAAACAGTTGAGGTCAAACAATCGTGTGTGGGTTTTTTCCTTAACATTTTATTCTGAGCAGTTTCTTGTTTCATTAAAACCTTTTAAGTTTTTCATGGCTGTATGCTGTCATGTGAATGAACCATAATTTAATTTCTAATTCCCTTAACTTTTCATGTTCAGATTGTTTTCAGTTTTTCAAGTTAAAAATATAACTTCCTTGAATTTCTTTGTTTATCAATGTACTCATTTTAAATTCTTCCTTTAAGATAAGTTTCCTGTAGGTAGAATTACCTTGAGTCAAGGAAATGAGCATTTTTAAGGTTCTCGTTACATAATTGGTAATTGTCTTTCTTTCATTTGATTAACCAGGTAACCTGTTTGAGCACCTACTATGGCAGGTACTGAGTTAGGAGCTGTATGTACAAAGATAAAAAGATGTAGTTTGTCTCTTCAAGGTTCTCTTATTTCAGTGGTGATAGCCTCAGACATAGACCTTGCCAGTGTTGAATTTTATTTTTAAATTTTGGCTTGTTTGATAAAGGGAAATACTATGTTTGATTGCTAATGATAGTTCAAAAATGTTTTGTAAAAGTTTATGAAATTAAATTATAATTAATTTAATGAAATATGAAATCTATTTTGTTAGTATTATCCTATAAGAGAAGGATTGTTTTACTATTGGGCAAGCAGTGGTTGTATTCTGATTCCAAGTATGTGTTCATATAGTATATGTAAACGCAAAGAGAAATCGTGTGTGTGCACACGTGTGTATTTAGTTGGCTTTTTTGGCCCAATTAGTGCAAATTTTCAGTGGGTAAAATAATGTCAAGTTTCTTCTTTATTAGGTATATAAATATAGTTTGCATGGCTTTATTTTACTCTGGTGTACACTTTTTGGTTAGATTATGTTAGAATTACAACAAGATACTCACATTTACTTTCCTTCTTTAAGGATTTATTTTTTTCTTTGACTTTGAAAGAACCTGTGAGGATATTAGGAAGAAGCTTAGTTCTTACATACTGTACAATTTAAGTTTCTGACTATCTGGAAGAATCAGATAGAAGCGTGGACTCTGATGAAAAGTACCAGCATTTTAAGGTGTATAGCTGGTTTTGCAAGAAATCTGAAATTGGAACTTTCTGATTTTTCTTCTTTTTCCATGTATTTTCCACACACCATTTTCTTTATCTCGTTCCAGCAGTGCTTACTTAAGGTAAATCTTTTTGGGGCAACTTCATCTTAAAACTGAGACACGCTCTAGAACTCCTAACTCCTTTTGCCTCTGTCTCTCTCACATCTCTTTTTTTTTATTATTTCTTCTGCATATCATTCCTTGTATACAGGGTGTTTGAAGAGTATGTATGGAGTTGAATGGTAGAATTGAGTTTGAAAGAGGGAGTACAAATTAGAATTAGTCATAGTGTAGAAAATAGTATTCAGATGGTTTAGTTTCTCTGTTTCAAAGCATTGACACCATGTCTCCCTGCATGTAATCAGTTCTTTATCAAATATCACTAAAAATGATGTATAAATGAATTAAATTGGTTATTGAAAGGTTAACAATGTAGTTACTACTCCATCCGGTTTACACTTTGTTTTCCTATCTTAACAAATGTTTTGTCCTAAAATGGTTGTAAATAGTCTGTTTTTCTTTTTTATTCATCTTTGGTTTTCTTTTTCTTTTTTCTTTTCTAATGTGAGGCTTTTGAAAATGGGGATATTAAACTGTGATTATTTTAAAGCATATTTCTTAGACTGCTCGTCAGTTTACTTTTCCAGGTCTGACTAGATGTAACTTTTCTATCTAAAACTGTCTTCAGGGATAAAAATAGAGTCAAGGTTATGTTTGGAGATGGTGGGTTTTTCTGTTTGTTCGCCACAACTTTCTGAAGTAGAGATTAATGATAGGATTTAAATTTTTTTTCATTTGTAGTAAATAAGAATCTTATTTGGGGCTTCTCTCAGATTAGTTTGGCCAGTGTAACAATGGTGAGCTTGAGTTTAATGTAATATATGTATATACACATACATGCATATATACACACACACTCATACCATTGCATTTACAGTGATTTCATACACGGAGAATTGTAAATGGAAGAGAGAAAATGTAATTGTTAAACTTTTAAGGGAAAAAAGTCAAGAATATCTTGAAATCTGTTGATAAGTTGATTTATTAGGTAAGCAAAATGAAGAAACTTGCCATTATTCAGATTTTTGAATGGGATATGTAGTAGTATTTTGTGTATTTTGATATCCAGCACATGTTTTACTTTGATTTCTTGTCAACTGATTATGGATACTCTGTAGAAAAGTTTGCATCTTTTGCATGAATCTGGTTTTACTTTCCTGTTTTAAATTTGGACTTTAAATTTTATTTAATGCAATGCAGTAAAATTTACTTGAAAATCTACCAAAATCCATTTAGAATTAATTTATAATTTTGATTTTGAACATCAGTAGTTTTATATATGTGTACATATTCTCATACATCTGCACACACACATCCTTGTTCCTTTTCCTTTCTATGTGTCATTTTTTAGACTCAGTGGTATTTCCAAAATCTGAAAGGACATGCCACTGAAAGTGCATAGAAATAATTTAAATTTAATTGTCATGAACAAGTACATTATTTTATCAACAGGTCAATAAAAGGAATCATAATTACTGATGATCATCTAATAAGAAGCTAAAATTCTTTTAAAAGGTTGAATTTTATTCTTTTCAGTATTTTATTTCCATTTCTACCCTGTAGAGGAAAAAAGATATTGTGAAGAAAGGGCACATTATTCTCTACCAGACAGCCACAACTATTGTAGATACTTGAGCTGAAAGATTCTCTCCTTGAGATGCTTGGGGTTGTTGTAAGCATTAGGCATCATTTTGGGGTGCTGCAGTATCAGACTTTACTACTTTTTAATGTCATTTATGGGTGAATGCAATGGAAATTGAGGTGCTTTTCATTTTTTTTCCAAGTATTGTCATCATCTTAATTTTCACTGCTTTTGAAAGTCTGTTTGTTGTCTTAAAATGATGGTTACCATTTACTAAATGCATCTTATAAGGTAGACACTATACTAAGCACTACATGTATCCCAATTTCATTTTCTCAATTCCTTAGGATAGATATCACCCCATTTTAAAGATTAGAAACTAAAGTTACTAATATGTCTGAGAATACACAGCCAGCAAGTACTGCCTGTGCTTTTAAGGCAACAAAATGTATAGATAACATCAAAATTGCTAAAACAGACAAAAATAGAGTTGTTAAACATCAGAACCAATAATTCTAAACTTTTACTTTACTCTTTCATTTCTACCTTGAACAGAAAAAAAAACTAATTTAAAATTTTTGGTCTATAAGCAAAGTTACACAGATCTAGGAATTTAATGTAATTATGTAATGAATTACAAATGAATACTCATAGTTGTACTGAATACTTTGTTCTTCGTGGCCCTTAGTATCTAAGTTAGCTCTTATTTAGTAGTTGATTTTCCTTATTTTAAACATAAATCTTGCCCATAAACCAGCTACAGTACTGTTATGTTATGTAGATTTTAGAAAACAGTAATTATTTTAAGTATCTACCAGCTAATGATCCCTTTATGTTCATGAAATTAAATGGTTATAATGATATTTTCTTAATAACAGAATACCCATTTGAATGAGTAAATGTTTTGGCTATAAGCCTAAATATACTAACTTTAAATTTGCATTTTAGAACAATTTAGATTTAAGCTTTTATAATCAAAGACTTTATTTATTTATTTATTTATTTTTAGAGAGAGGGGAAGGGAGGGAGAAAGAGAGGGAGAGAAACATCAATGTGTGGTTGCCTCTAGTATGCCCCCGACCAAGGACCTGGCCTACAGCACAGGCATGGGCCCTGACTGGGAATCGAACCTTTGGTCCGCAGGCTGGCACTCAATCTGCTGAGCCACACCAGCCAGGGCTTGATTTCTTAATAGAGAAGTACTTTTAGGCTCCGGTTTTAAAAAGGTCTATATCATTTCATTTTATTCTTTACAACATTTCTAATTCTTTGATTATTATTGAGGTTTACAGAGTAATCTCTTCATTCTTTTATACACACAGAGCCATGTACATTAACTGAAGGAAAAGTAAGGTGGCTTTTTAGATAGACACTCTCCCCCCACCTTTTTATTAAAATTCAACTCATTTATTTTTAGCTTCCATGGCATTTCTAATTTTTTATTATTGGCAGTTGAAAGAGTTGTTGACTCATTTTTACATGTGCAAAGTGACATGCACATTAATGGTGAAGGAATAATAATTTTACCTTTTAGAACCTAAGTATTTTTTGTTTCTGAATTAATTATAAGTTTTAGAAATTGAAACATTTGAATAGTGTTTGGGGAACACAGAGAAATAGTAATAGATTTGCCTCTATGAATCAGCAAAATTGGTTGGTTGGTGGTGGTTTTTTCTGTGTAATGAAAACTCTGAAATTGGAGCTCATGGGTTCTGCCTCTGGCTTTGACAGTCCCTAGTTACATGGCTTATGGCAGGTCATCTAAATCCTTGTGCTTCTTCGAAAAAAAAAACCCAGTCCTGATACTTACGGACTGTATCCACATTGCTCACTCTCTTTTTTTAATTCTGAGAGGACGTATCAGAATCAGAATGTTTAAAAATCTCTTAAAGTGAATGTATGTACCTAATTCCTCCAAAAATATAATATATTAAATTTCTTAGAGCTCTTTCTGAAAAGCAAAATATTTAATTTTCTTCTGAGATTCCTAGGGTCTCTGAAAAGCCTATTCTGGGTTTCTCTGACCAAAATGAAGAGATAGGTTCATGTTACAGGTACAGTGATTTGCATGAAGTCACAATGTGCCCTCGTGATATCCAGACTCTAAGCAGAGGGGGCACAGGTTCACTGTTAATGTCCTGGCAAAAATTGATGTTATTAATACTTGTAATGAAGTATATAATTTTTAGCAAATTTGGATTTCCCTACTAGAACTGAAAAGCTGAGGAACTGAGTTCTTTACTCAGACACTCTAGAAAGCAAACTCTTTATTGTGACTCTTCTAAAAGACTCAAGAATAAACAGTAGATATTTGGTCTTTCCAAAAAGTATGGAAAACAAAGTGGAAAACTGGATATTTAGTCTTAAGATTCAGCTCACAATTTAAATTTCTGTATTTGAGAGCAAGATTAGCTTAGTTACTTAAGCAACTGCTTAAGTAATTGACAGCTAATAAAATATTAGAAAAATTTAAGAATTGGTATGTTTGTTGGTATATTTAGGCACAGATTCCAAACAAAAGCCTAAAACTGTGAGTAGAACAAGAACACTGATGAAGAAACTACCCAGTAATCCTGCTTCTACCCTAAGCACAAAGTAACGTGAGTAAATTTTAAGCTTGTGGGTAACCATAGAAAAAACAAAACCCAAACAGCACAACTCCTGACTACACTGACTCAACTCCACATACTGAAGGCTTAGCAGACGAGGCATGCCCATTCCTAGGTACTATTTATCTCAGTCTCTGTGTTCCTACACAGTGAGTGTGATAAGGCAAAGAAGGAAACAAGAAAAATAAATAACACACTGTCACAAAAAAAACCCAATCAATAGAATCTGACTCAGATGTGATCAAGATGTTGGAACCGTCAGATGCAATTTAAAATAACAATATTGAACATGATAAAGGTTCAGGTAGAAAAGGTAGACTGTGTATACCAGCAGATGTGGAATATCAACAGAGAGTTGGAGACAATGAGAAAGAATCAAACGGAGCACTGGCAATTAAAAACACAGTGCCAGAAATGAAGAGTGCTTTAATTGGGTTCACCAGTAGACTCAATAAAATTAAGGAAAGAATCGGTAAGTGTGAATATAAATCTTTAGAAATTTGTTCTTATCTACAGCCATACCACCCTGTATGTGCCCAATTTCATCTATCTTGGAAACTAAGCAGTGTCAGGTCTGGTGAGTACTTGGATAGGAGAAATTTATCCAAACTGAATCACAAAAATAAAAAATTGTGGAGGGGAAAAAAAACAACAAAAAACCCAGAGCATCTAAGAATGGTGGGGCAATTTCAAATGATTAAATAGATAAAAGTGGGATCCTAGAAGGAAAAGAGAGAGGTGAGGTTCAGGAGTGGGCATACTACAGAAGAAAATACGAGGTCTGTCCAGAAGGTATCCAGCCATGTAATATGAAAAATAGAGCGTTACTGAAGAAGATACAAGGTACAGGAAACACTGTACATAGGACAATGATCCCTCAGACCCCTTCAAAGTGGGCACCTTGGGATCTGACACAATTCTTCCAATTACCATCAGCTGCCCAGTTGTATTTCCCTGAATCTAATGGACAGTTTAAAATCTCCCCTTTCAAAGGTGATTTTGGTATTGGGAAAAGCCAGAAGTTGCAGGGCACCAAATCTGGGCTGTATGGGGGCTGAGTCACCTGGGTGATTTGATGTTTCACTAAAAAACTCTGCATGAGACTTAATGTGTGAGTGGGCATGTTGCCAGGAGGAAGCTGCCAATCACCAGTTGCCCATAGCTTTGGCCTTTTCAATCATACAGATAATTTCTGTGGAGCAGTGTTCAAACTTAACACAAAATATGATGCAGGTTCATTGCTGTATTTGCTCAGTCATTTTGAATGTGATAGCCAAACAGTACATATGGTCACTCAATGGTGTCTACTGCCACTACTGACTATTATAGTGAAGTTGTTACTGTTCACACATGCTTATTCCAGTACACTCTCCTTGGCTACCAGGTTACATTGATGTCATGCAAACTATTCTAGTTATATTAACAATAGCTGGACTTTTTCCAGATAGACCTCATATATGAAGTGCTAATGGCCAAATATATTGCCCAAAATAAAGACATTCAGCAGCTTCAAGAGTCTCAGACAATAGAAGGTTATATGAATACCCTTATTCTCCAAAGATATGTACACACATATATAGTCTTCAAACTTCTGAAAACCAAAGATATATATAAAATATTCAAATCAAAAGAAAAAGACATATCAGAATAAAGATGAAAAATTACAGCAGATTTCTCATCAGAAGTTATGCAACAGAGAAACAATGGAATGACATTTTTTAAGTGCTGAAAGAAATCAATAGAACAAAAATATCTTAAACAAAATGAAGATCTCTGAGGATCTTTATAATTGGGAGAGAGGTGTTTAAAAAGTAGAAAATGATGGAGATTTGCCTTATTTGAAAAGATAAACTATGGAAACACATCCAGTTGTTTGGTTGATGTGAGATAATATTTTTCATACTATGTTATTGCTTGTTGGTCTCATAAAATTTATACATTTGTATTTGAGTATTTTGGATGTAGTGTTATACACTAGAAACTTGTGGAAACTTGATGCTTCTGTTAATAATCACACTTGAAGGCAATTTAGTTAGCAGAAAATGTGGTACAAGTCTCAAAGCCTTTTATCTCCTAAAAGTAGAATGGTACAGAGTACTTGTATATGTTGTGGTAAAGCCTCATTTCTTCAGGTACGCAGGTACCTGCACAAACTGTAAGGACAGGAGATAAAACTGTCCTGTTCACTGCAGTATACTAAGAGCCTGGTATAATACCTCACACAGAGCAGGTGCTCTGTAAATGCTGGAGATGAAGATAAAATTGGTTAAACACTGGCAGGAAAAAAAATAAAAAAATACAGATTTTGTCACAAACAAAAACAGAATTCATGCCCAGCTCACTAGCACTACAACTTGTATCTATACAAAGAGTGGAGATCACTAAATAGAACAATGAAGGTAAATTATGAATAATTTTGTTCTTTTTAAAATTGCCCTAGAAATATTTGACTTTCTAAATAAAAAATAGTAACCATGTACAGTAAATTTATACTATATATAAAAATGTATGGTGAAAAAAATGGATGGGAGGAAGAAATTGGGATAATGCTGCTGTAACACTCTTACACTACACATGAAGTGGTGTGATATTGTTTGAAGATACACTGTGACTAGAGATATAAATCCTTGGACAGTTATTAAACAAGGTAAAAGAGTATAAACAAGACAGTAGTACAGATAAAATGGAATAAAAAAATATTAAAAAGGCAGAAAAGGAACAAAGAACAGATGAAAAAATAGAAAGCTGGCAAGATATAGATTTTAATAAAACCATATAAAAATTAAATGAAATTAATAAAGTGTAGATGGTCTAAGTGTAAATACACAAATTGAGGGAAAGATGATCACATTGGTAAAAAGCAAAACTCAGTTATATGCTATGTACAAGAAAGTCAAAGAAAGCTTAAAATTAAAAGAATGGAGTTAATTCTTTCTAGCCATGAACACAGTATATGTTCCCACTTATTTGTATCTTCTTCAGTAAATTTTTTCAGTGTCGTAATTTTCCAAGTACAGGTCTTTTACATCCTTGGTTAAATTTATTCCAAGGTATTTTTTTTTTTTGAGTAATTGTAAATAGCATTGTTTTCTTAGTTTGCAATTCTAATAGTTTATTATTTGTGTGTGAAAACACAACTAATTTCTGGGTGTTTATTTTGTAACCTGCTACTTTACTGAATTCATGATCAGTTTTAGAAGTTTTTCAGTGGAATCTTTGGGTTTCTTTGTATATAGTATCATGTCATCTGCAAATAATAGTTTTATTTCTTCCTTTCCAAGTTCAATGCCTTTTGTATCTTCTTTTCTGATTGCGGGGCTAGGACTCCCAGTACTGTGTTGAATGAGAGTGGCGAAAGTGGGCATCCCTGTCTTGTTCCGGATCTTAAGGGGGATGCTTTTTTCCCATTGAGTATGATATTGGCTGTGAGTCATATATGGCCTTTATTACATTGAGGTATGTTCCCTCTATTCTCAGTTTACTGACAGTTTTTGTCAAAAATAGATGCTGGATTTTATCAAAAGCTTTTGCTGCATCTATTGATAAGATTATGTGGTTTTTATCCTTCATTTTGTTTATGTGGTGTATCACGTTCATTGATTTACGGGTATTATACCAACCTTGTATCCTTGGACAAAATCCTACTTGGTCATGTTGTATGACCTTTTAATGTGTTGCTGGATCTAGTTTGCTAATATTTTGTTGAGGTTTTATCATTTATGTTCACCAGGGTTATTGGCCTATTACAATGTCTATACTGTCCAAAGCAATCCATAGATTCAGTGTAATTTCTATCAAGATACCAATGACATATTTCATAGAACTAGAACAAATATTCCAAAACGTTTTATAGAGCCACAAAAGACTTCGAATAGCCACAGCAGTCTTGGGAAAGAACAAAGTTTGAGGACTCATGCTACTGGATATCAAACAAGGCCATAGGAATCCAGACAGCGTGGTACTGGCATAAAAACAAACATATAGATTAGTAGAGACCCCAGAAATAAACCCATATCTTTATAGTCAACTAATATTTGACAAAGCAGGCAAAAACATACAATGGGGGAAAGATAGTCTATTCAACAAGTGGTGATGGGAAAATTGGACAGATATGTGCAAAAAAATGAAAATAGATCACCTTGTTACACCATTCAGAAGAATCAATTTAAAATGAATTCAAGACTTAAATGTTAGACTCAAACCAATGAAAAGAAAATATAGGCAGTAAAATCTTGGACATTTCTTGTAGCGGTATTCTTTTCTGATATAGCACTTTGGGCAACAGAAAAAAATAAACAAATTGGATTACATCAAACTGAAAAGTTTTTGCACAGTAAAGGAAATCATCAACAATATGAAAAGACAACATCCAGAATGGGAAAACTTATTTGTCAATGATACATTTGATAAGGGGTTAATATCCAAAATTTATAAGGAACTTACGAAACTCAACACCAAAAAAAATTAACGATTCAATTAAGAAATGGGCAAAGGGTCTGAATAAACACTTCTCCAAAGAAGACATTCAGATGGCCAATAAACATATGAAAGGATGCTCAATATCACTAATAATCAGAGAAATGCAAATTAAAACTACAATGAGATACCACCTCACATCATCAAAATCACTACCATGAGTCAACAAACAACAAGTATTGACAAGGATGTAGAGAAAAGAGAACCCTCATGCACTGTTGGTGGGAATGCAGATTGGTGTAGTCACAATGGAAAGCAATATGAAGTTACCTCAAAACTTTAAAAATGGAACTGCTTTATGACCCAGCAATTCCACTTCTGGGAATATAGTCAAAGAAACCTGAAACACTAATTCCAAAGAATATATGACCCTATGTTCATTTTGTTATTTACAATAGGTAAGATTTGTAAGCAGCCCAAGCACCCATGTTGTATAGGTGAGTGGATTAAAAAGTTGTGGTACATTTACACAATGGACTACTAATCAGCTGTGATAAAGAAGGAAATCTTATACCCTGGCTGGGTCACTCAGTTGGTTGAAGGTCTTGTGTACCTTCAGATTCGATCCGTAGTCAGGACACATAGGTTGAGAGTTCAATCCCTGGTTGTGGTGCATACGGGAGGCAACCAATCACTGCTTCTCTCTCTCTCTATCCCCTCCCACACCCCTCCCCGCTTCTTGTCCCCCTTCTTCTCTCTCTAAAATCAATCAAAACTTATCCTTGGGTGAAGATTTAAAAAAAGAAAAGGGGGAATTCTTACCCTTTGCAACAGCATGGATGGACCTAGTCAGTATTGTGCTAAGTGAAAAAACCAGTCAGAGAAAGACAAGTACCATATGATTTTACTTGTATGTGGAATCTAATGAGCAAAATAAACCATAAAGTGGAGACAGACTCATGGATACAAAGAACAGATTGACAACTGTCAGAGGGGTGGGGGTTGGGAGCTGGGTGAGGAGGTTGAAGGAATTAAACAAAAAAAAATGACTCATGGACACAGACAACATTATGATGACTGCCGGGGAGGGGGGGGAAGGTAGAGGATGGTAAAGGGGGATAATGATGATGGAAGACGACTTGTCTGGGGGTAGTAAACATGTACACAAAATACAAATGTTATAGAATTGTACATTTGAAACCTATGTAATTTCATTAACCAGTGTTTCCCCAATAGTCAATAAAAAATTAATTGAAAAATAAAATTGAAAGAATGGGGAAAGATATATAATGTAAACAAAACAGAAAAAGCTGGAATAGCTGTATTAACATTAGATGAGGTAGACATCAGAACAGGGAATATTACCAATGATACAGAAAGATATTACATAAGGATAAATGGATCAGTCCACCATGAAGACATGACATACATATAATAAAGTGTGTGTAGGCAGCTAAAATACAGTCTCTAAATATGAGACAAACACTTATAAAACCAAAGAGAAAAATAGACATGTCCATAATTAGAGTTGGAGATTTCAACACTCATCTCAGTAATTGGAAGAATAAATAGATGCAGTAAGTTGTAAGAACATCCAAAGCTGAACAGCATTATCAAACAACTTGGCACTATTAACATTTATGGAAAACTTCATTCAACAACAGCTAATTATTCTTTTCAGGTATACATGGAATGTTTACCAAGATAAGGCATGTTCTAGATCAGAAGATAAACCTTAACAAATTTTTAAAAAATTTAAATCATGCAAAGGGTGTTTTCTAACCATAATGAATTAAGTTAGAAATCAGTGACAAAAAAAAATCTGGCAAGTCTCCAAATATTTAAAAATTAAACAGCACACTTCTAAATAGCTCATGGATCAAAGAAGAAGGCACAAAGGAAATTAGAAAACATTTGAGTTAGTGGAAAAAATTTAAAAATAAAAAATATTTAGGTTGTAGTTAAAGCAGGGATTAGAGAAATGCTTGTAGTAGAAAAGAAAAAAGATGTCAAGTCACTACCTAAGTTTTTAACGTTAAGGTTGTAAAAGAAGGTAAAATAAACCAAAAGCAAGCAGAAGGAAGAAACAATAAAGATGAAAGTGAAAATCAATGAGATTCATTATTGTACTAGAGGTCCTAACCAATGCAGTAAGGCAAGAAAAGGAAGTAAAGGTCACATGGTTAGAAAGGAAGAAATAGCATGGTTTTGTTTTTTTTTTTTTTGGTAGAAAACTGTTTGTTATGGGTGAAGGAAACTGTTAATGTCAAAAGACAAAGACTGTTGAATATGTTCCAGATGAAAGGATAGTAAAGAAACATAACAAGTAAATTCAACACCTGTTTCCTAGATTAAATCCTGAGGGAAAATGCTATAAAGGACATGAATAGATCAATTTAAGAAAATTAAAGTATGAATGGAAGATTAGACAAAAGATATAGATATTTTATATAGATAATTTTATCTTTTATATAGATAATTTTATCTATATAAAATTATCAAAGTGATGAAAGTATTCTATTAATATAAAATTACAAAGGTGCTAACTACTGTTATGTAATAGAATCCCCTTCTTCTTAGGAAATAATGAAATATTTAGGGATAAAGGGCCGTGATATATATAACTTGCCCTTAAATGGTTCAGGAAAAAAATTATCTAGAGAATGAGGAAGAGAGAGAAAAGTGTAAGCAAAATGATAAAGCAAATTAGGGTAAAATGTCATAGGCAAATCTAGGTGTTTCCTATACCATTTTTGTCATTGTAATTCTTTGTAAACTTGAAATTATTTTTTAAAAGTTTTTAAATGGTTCTTTAAAAATGGCAAAAGAATAGGGCCATCATACTTGAAGTTGGAAATTGCTTTTCTCACAGTAAGCAAGAGTGACAGTTGAGGCAATGCCTGCTTCCAGAACAAAGGGCAGGGGTGCTTCCTGCTTTCTGTCAAACCTTAGTGTCCCCAGCTCATTGTTCCCCTCCTGCAGGGCAGCCCACTGTGTGTGCAGCTGTCCACCTGGGCCTCTGCACTGCCTTCATGCGAATGACACAAACATGCTGGCGGTCCTGCCCCTTACTGTGCTATGAGTAAAGTCCTTTTTCTCTGACCTAGGTGTCTCCTCTCTGCCAGCACCATGAAAAAGTAACAGGCCAACTTTCTAGATTCACAGGACAGAATCAAATCCCAGACCTGATAATCTGGTCCCCTGAACATGTCCTATTTGTTGCTATTTTCTGTTCTTTTTCTCACTCTGAATCTTTGCAAGGAGTATCTTTCCCATTTCACTGACCAAACCTTACACATTCTTTGAGTGTACACCTTCACTTGTACTTCTGCCTTAGGAACGTGTCCCTCTCCAGATTCTTAGGAAATTTTTGTTTTCTGCACTACTCATTAGTCTCCTCTCCCTCCCACTATTTCTTTACTTCATTTCTTTTCCTCCTTAACCATTTTTCTTATCCTCTTCCCCATTCTTTTCCTTCCTTCTATTTCTTTTATTTAAATGTAGTCAGGTTGAATATGAAAAATATCTGATTAGACTGAGTCTGTGAGAACAGGCACTGTTATATACAGCTTTGTTCCCATAAAGAGCCAAGCATTGAATTCACTTACGTATTTCTGATTGACTGAATCTTATGATACGTAGATGAAGTGCTCACAAACGTGTTTTTTAGCTCCTTGTCACAATGACAGCTTTCTTTTAGCTGTCATCACAGGGAGAGCTTTATCTATGTGTTGTTTACATGGACCAAAAGTACTAAGAATCATAGAATTTTCGAAGTTGAACAAGTCCTAGAAGTTATTCAGAGAAAACGTTTTCATTTTCTTAAAGAGAACAGGTCATGGTTAATGAAATCCATTATTACTAAGCAAGGACTTACTGCTTCTATTCTTAGTGCTTATGGTTATAAGTGATTGTAATTTTTTTCATACTGCCTTAAATCAATTTTTTAATTTCACATACTGGTGTTATTTATGGAAGGTGACCATATAAAATTATTTGGATCAGCATAAATAAATTAGTTATTGTAAGCATGTTTGTTTCATGGAAATCTGTTGGGTCAGATTCGTCTTTTGTGCTTTGATAGTGTACGAAAGGGTAACTCAAAATACCTGATTTTAAGAGGATTACCATTCCTCGTTAGAATCTAGTCTAATAAATCAGTATTAAAATCTTCCTTTTGGACACTTAGGCCATACACCATAGTGACTGAGATCTCTGGGTTCTAGAGCCAGATTTCCTTGTATTTGAGTCCCAGCCAATCCGTGTGCTAGCAGTGTGCCCTCGTACATGTTAGTTAACCTCTGTATGCTCTGATTCCTCATTTGTAAGATGAGAATAGTTACAGTGCCTATCTCATGGGTCACTGGGAGATTGCATAAACTGATACACGTGAAGTACTTAACAGAGTGCTTGGCACAAAGTAAGTGATGTATATTTTAAATAATACTATTGTTTATTTTTAAAAAGGCCAATGGGCTATGATTATTTCCACTTAACTTGTCATCCCAAAAAGGAGGATAGATTATGCAATTCATCAGCTTAAGAGGGGTTTATATCACTTCTTTTTATATTTTATTTAAAATGTTGGTTTCCCCCCTTGGTGCTTATTTTAAGAAATTCTTTTTACTAGCGCTTATCACCAGGCAGTTTCCTTTGCACATCAGCCTTAGTTTGTTTTGTATGTGTTACATGTTTTATGTATATTACTCCTTTTTTAAAAAGAATTTTATATGATAATTCCATTTTGGTGGCTTTTAAAATCAATTCCATGAGTCTGTGCTATGCAAATGAGGATATGTCAGTATTTTAGATGTGCACTTACAAAAGCTATGGCATATAACCTGATACTTTGGTTATATATTTCCACTTTACCCACTTTTAACCAATATTCATTTAGGGTCTTTTTCTAGATTATGGTTGATTAAAAGTACTAGACCATATAAATAGAAGTATGACCATACGTTGCTTTTAAGAATAAATGATCGCCCAGTAACGTGGTCTAAGAAAATGTTCTCTTTTTTAATTGTGTAGTCCTCCTCGCCATCCTCATCACAGCCTCATTCTAGCCACTGCAGAACGAAGGCCTCATCATTGTGTCACCATGCATCCCTGCCCTGGGGCAAACGTAGCCATGTAGACCCTGCAAAGGCTACCAGTCCATCTCTCCGTCTTCGTCGCTGGCGACCCTTCTTACGCCTACCATCTTTGGGTCTCCATTCTGTTGTAAGTTTAGTCAATCTTCCATCTCTTCTTCCAGTGCAAAGGGCAGTCCATTTTTTCTTTAAACTTCTTCAGTTCTTCAGGGTGCTTTTCTCTTGGTTCACTCAGCCATTAGCTTTTCCTCCCCCGATAAGATTGCAAGCATACCTCCATGCTTTGCGGTCTGGCTTGACTGTCCCCAGCGCCTGGTGAGCATCCATCTTTCCACTCCATAGCCTGCCAACATAAGAATGCCTGCCTTTTGATGAGTACTGATCGACACTCATGATAATGTTTAAGTGCCTGTCGGTTGTTAAAGTGAGTATGTATTCTCTTACCCTTCATCTTTCCAATTTCATTTAGTTGACTCTGGTCGACAAATGCTGTGTACCTTCTGAGTTCTTCACCATCTCTTACTTTTTTTTTCCATGTTTCTGAACATGACTTTAGTCTCTAGTCATGCTCTGGGGTGCTTTACTTAACTCTATCCTTAATCTAAACCTTCATGGTGCAGGGTGTTTCAGCTATTTTATTCCCTGAGGTGGCTCAGGTACTCGGTTTAATCTTGGTCCAGTCTTCCCTGCCTATTCAGTTTCTAAGCATCTTTCCGAGTAGGAGGTGAAGACTTTTTCCTTGTGGACTGATTTAGGCTTCCCACAAATTTTGTGATTTCTCCTTCTTAGGTAGAGAATGTTAGCAAACTATTAAAGTCTATATATGTTCTTGTAATCTTGTTAATTTTCTTAAATATTTAGGTTAATGATGAAATTCTAATAATTTTTATAATTGAAATAAACTGCAGGATTTGGCAACTATAGCTCTTGTCTTTCTGATATTTGGGACTCTTAGTGCAATGACCATGTATTGGTAGAGCCTGCCTGTTTGTTGTATCAGAAAGATCTGGTGTGTGCCATATGTTTATAAGATACTTAACACTTGCATAAGTCATGACTTTCGAAGCCAGCGGAGGTCTGATTACAAATACATTTTAATGCTTAAAAAAAAAGTTGGTGTCAAACATTCTTTCCTCCCATTTACTCTTCTAGAGCTATACTCAAATTATGAAGTGGAGTCTTGGCACTTTTCTGTAAACATCTGCTTCCACCGAACACCAGTATGGTCATCAAAAAAGACTTTCATTTGTGCCGAGTATCAGCAAACCGGTGTCTCTCCATTCCATTACCCTCATTGGGTCACAGTGTGCATTCATCATGTTTGTTCATTTATCATTTGATATTTGTTGCTTCCTTGCTGTGCCAGTTTGTACAGTAGGAGATATAAGATGAATTAAATGATCAAAGTAAAACCCTAATTTTGTAAATTCTGCTTGGGCACAGTTGATTCTAAATATGTATAAATTCTTTTGTACTTAAAGTATTCTAAATATAGATGGACATGTTGTAAGATTGTTTTTTTCAGGTTTATATATTTTTGTATAATACTGATCTTTGCTCCATATTAATTCCATTGCTTTGTAGTTCCATAAATATTCATAGTCTAGTGTTCAAGAACATGGATTCTAGAATGACACTGCCTGGGTTTGAACCCAAATTCCATCACTTACAAGCTCTGTGATCTAGAGCATGTTACTTAATGCTTCTGTGCCTCAGTTTTCTTGAGAATAAAATGGGTATAATTGTATTACCTACCTTTGTATGACAGTTAATTGGTGAGTATATATAAAGCACTTAGAATGGTGCCTGGTATATATTAAGTACCATATAGTTATAGATTAAATTTAAACTATACTTTTTTAAAATTTGAAATTTCTGTGTAATATTTAACTTCTATTTAATTGATATGTTATATTACTTTTTAATTCTTTGATATAAGAAGTATTTTATTCTAAATTAGGGAACTTTATACAAATAATATATATAAATGTAAGCAAAAATTATCCAATCAATCTATAGCTTCCGGTTTTTGCCTCAATGTTTAGTTATTGGTCATTTTTTGAAATAAAAAACTTATTGGAAGTTGCTTTTTATTTATTTACATTTTGGTGTTGAATAATTTTTAAGCAATGGATAATTTCAGGTTTTTAAGCAATGGATAATTGCATATTTTAGATTTTCAGACCAATTAAAGTAGACCAAAGGACAAGGCTCAGAGCAGGTACTGACCCAATTTTGAGTTGCTAGATTTAGTGATTTCTTACATTTGCGATAATGTGGTATTAATATTGTAACAATACAGAATGTTTAGTAGCACTTAACAGTTTACAAATTACTACATTTCATTTAAACCTCCAAACAAATAAGAAAACCAGTCTTCACAGGGATTGGGTACACATTCAGGTCTCTGACTCCAATTATACTACTTTTATCTGTAGCACACCTGCATTATATTTACTGACAAAATATGGAAAATGGAAGCTATAAGATGAAGAGATGGTATTAAAATAATTTAATTTTTTTGAAAATATAATAGCTCAAAAGATTTAAAGTACTTGATATTCTGTTGGAGAATTATGTCTTACAGTGATAATAAGACTCTTTCCTAGTTCATTAAAGAATTCTTTCTAGCATTTTAAAATAGAATTGAATTTATAATTTATAGAATAGCCTAGGTTTAGCCTTGAAAAATTGGGTTTGCTTCTGGTCATTGGTAAAATGAGGCTATTGGATTGAGTGATCCCTGGCATATTTGATTCTCTGATCAGGAAGGTGAGGGAACTCATTATCACCATCTTTAATTACTGGAAGAAATATCATGTTCAGGAGCTATTAGACTTTTTATAAAATGATGGAAACACTGGGAAACATGCTTCAGTCTCAGTGTGAGGTAGAACTAACAAAACCGTCCAAGATGGACTGGCTTATTTATGTCAACACCTAGTGGCAGACCCCAGTCGCTGGAGGGGCTGTCGGAAGCGGAGGGGCTGTCGGAAGCGGAGGGGCTGTGGAAGGGAGGAGTCTGACAGCAGTAAAACCAGGTACCTTTGGTTCCTACCAGCTGAAGAATTCTTTAGTTATGTATTGAAGTTGGAAAGAGCTGGTTTGCCACCATTTTTCGGCGTGTGGTGCACACATTCATAAACTTGAGGGAAATAATTTTGGAAGAGCAGAATGAGATTACATAAGTCACTTTATCTGTAAATGTTTTAAAAGCATTCAGTAAATCCAAGATAATTATGTTTTTTTCTGGGCCTTTCAGTTTCTGCATCTGAAAACTTCATGTTACCTTAAAATTTTATAATTACTAAAGGGTAAAAAAGGATGAATTTTAGAGTTAAGTAAGGTGCCGTTGTGTTTCAGGATGTTAAGTAAGGTGAGATGTAATTTGATTTATGCCTGTTTAAAACTTATGCCCCTAAAATTTGTACTTGCATTTAGTACTGATTTTATTTCATTTCAAACCATTAAGATTTGATACATAGCTAACCCATACTTGTGTTAACTGTATATTTACTGTGCATTATAGACAGCGTCAGGGAATCATGAACTGACTTTGCGTAAGTTGAATGTTTAACAGATGTAGCAGATGCTGCTCATGCTAATTGATTTGGTAAGCTATAAAAACCTTGATATAGTTATAGTTTCAAATAGTTTACTAAGAAAGCAAGAGAAAGATTGCAGGCTACGGTTAATTGTATTTTAATTTGTTTTGATTCTTACTTTTCCCCTTTATTCTATTGGGATATATTCCACATCTATTCATTTTTTTTAAAGGTTCATTTAAACCTTTAAAAGGTTTAAACCTTTTGAATGTAGGATGAATAAAGATACTTATTTTACTCAAAAGATGACGTTATCAAGGTGAAGTCATTAAGAGAATTCCCTTTCTTGATATTTTAAGACTTGAAAAGTTTTTTATTTTTAACTCTGTTTATGCTATTATTAAGTTTAAAAGACTTTTTTTTTCAAGTTTCAAAAATTAGGCAAATCACTTCATTCATTCATTTCATTCAGCAGATTTACATTGTATGTACATCTACTATATACCAGGCATTGTGCTAAGTGCAGGGTCTTTGAAGGTGAACAAAAAATATAGGTTTTTAGATTATTGAGAGTAAGAAAGATATGCTTGAAGTCAACATTTTTCTGGTTGATGGGTGACCACATTGTTGTAAACGTAAACATATTTACTTGTCCACCATATCAGAGGTTAAGCCTTGAATTGTTTTGGATAAATGTTCTCTATGTCATTTGATAGTGTTTGTATATACATGTACTTGATTGATTGATTTGTCTACTAACGTATACAATATGTATTTTTCCTCCTATTCCAGGCACCAAGTATAGATGAAAAAGTAGATCTTCATTTTATTGCATTAGTTCACGTAGATGGGCATCTCTATGAATTAGGTAAGAACTTTTAAAATTTATTCTGGGGAGAGAGATTGGAAATGGGAAAGTTTGTATTTATGATAAACAGGACTATTGATATTTGTTGCATTTAGTTAAATGAATTTATGGCATAATGAAAAGTTTTTCATTTAAGACTTTCTAGAAAATAATAAATATTTTTTAATGCTCAAACACTTAGACTTCACAAATGTTTGCGTACCACCTCTGCATTTTAGCAAAGTGGTCAAGTAAAAATCACTATAGGAAGCTCCTGTAAATCAGTTCAGCAGTCTTCACTGAATTATTGGGATAGTTATCATCGACATCTTCATGAACCATCTTGATTCTGAAACTAGTTTTAACACATAATGCAATATTCATGACTGGTTGTTGTGTTTGGTAATGAGTATCACTGGTTTTCAGGCTTTGGTACTGTCCCTCTGGACTGCATCTGACTTTTTAAAAAAGACTTTATGCGAGTCTGTTTTCCAGCAGCAGCTTCATAAGGCATAGGTCAGAGTACCCATGACTAATTACTTAGTATTTTGGCCTATAACTGCATTTAGTTTTTAAAAGTTTAACTGTAGGTAGACTATTTTGGGGACTATTTGGAGGAAATCCTCATAATTTCCTCCAAGAAATTTCATTAAGAAGTTTCATCCAGATAGAGAACTACTTAAGATTCCTTCACAATTGATATGTGGTACTATAGTACTCATGAGTCCTTCTTGTCCTTCTCCTTGAGACCTTCTTGGGTTAAAAAAAGGTCAAATAAAGAAACAAAAAATTCAAGTCCTTTTCATTATTACCTTACCACTTTTATTTTCCTTAATTTAAAGACAGAGAGTTTTTTAAATGAAAATTTTTATTATTACAGTTTGCATTCAAAACTTTTTTGGTATTAGTTTCAGGTGTATGACACAACAGATAGACTTTCGTATAGGTTAAAGACAAAGAGTTTTGAAAAGATTCAGCCCTGGCTGGTGTAGCTCAGTGGATTGAACACAGGCTGCAAACCAAAGGGTCACCAGTTTGATTCCCAGTCAGGGCACATGCCTGGGTTGTGGGTCAAGCCCACAGTGGGGGCCACGTGAGAGGCAACCACACATTGATGTTTCTCTTCCTCTCTTTCTCCCTACCTTCCCCTCTTTCTCCCTACCTTCCCCTCTCTCTAAAAATAAATAAATAAAATTTTGGGGAAAAAAGAAAGAAAGAAAAGACTCACTGCAACTAATAAATGTGGTCCATAAAATTTAGATGGATTTTTTTATATTTGGAATATGGCAACAAAATCATATACTTTATTAAAAAGAAATGGCTTTATTAAAGGAGACAAAGAAATATCATAATGTATTTTTAAAATATTTTATTTATTTATTTTTATAGAGAGAGAGAAAGAGGGAGAAAAGCATCAATATGTGGTTGCCTGTTGCATTCCCCCCTAATGGGGAGCTCGTCCACAACCTTGGCATATGCCCTGATGGGAATAGAACCAGCGACCCTTCGGTTTGCAGGCTGGCATTCAACCCACTGAGCCGCACCAGCCAGGGTGAAATACTGTAATATTTATACAAATGTGTACCTTGAGGGTTGTCTTCTATAGTAGAATGATTTGAGTAAGAACCAAAGTAAAATGAAATGAAATCATTATGGGATTATATAACAGACCTGCTGAGCATTTTGGAAGATGATGCTTTGCTGATTCAGTCTATAAAATTTCCATAGAGAGAGGATGTAGTAGTGACTGGGGATTTCCGTTATATGACTGATTGCTGGAAACTTCATTTCCATTCTGAATTTTGAGTGAAAAAGAACAACTAGTAGAAATGGGAATAAAGAGAGTGCTGAGACTTACCAGACACATTCTGTTGACTTCAAGGAAGCATATTTAGAAAAGGCCGGAGAAATGATAAACATGATCCATATCAGGGATTAAAAAGCAATGGTGACTTTCAGGCCAAGAGACTTAGTAACAGAAAAAACTATAACATTGAAAAGATATTTAAGGGATAAAAAATCTCTGATCATTTCAATGGGAAGCCGAGAGTTGTCTATAAAACTCAGTTTGACTGGTTAGCTAGCAACAGAGGGAAGACAGATCAAGGGTAAGCTGCATACGAAGAATGGTCCTCTACTGTAGCGTGCCAAGATCAATACGAAAGGATTTTAAAGTTGATTTGAAATAAGAGCATCAGAAAAGAAAGGCAGAACTACTGAGATCTAGTTTGGTTTAGTTGTTCTTTAGCACGAAGAATGATCAGGACAGCTGATAGAGAATTAGAGCCTTTTGGGGATAGCAGTCTTCGAATGAGTTTAAAGAACTTCAGAGTTCCAAAGAATAGTCATAATCTTCGAGATGTCAGAGAGAACAGGGATAAGTACAAGACAGATGAAGACAGGCAATTTCAAGGGAAATCGACAGTAACTGTAATATGGATTCCTAATAAATTCCAAAGGAGTATTGAGCAAGAGGGGTATGTAACAAAGGAGGCAAGAATAGTCAGTGGGGTAAAGGCAGTCTCTTTAGTAAATGGTGTTGGAAAACGACAGATGCATGCAAAAAAAAAATGAAACTAGACCACTTTCTTACACCATATACAAAAATAAACTCAAAATGGATTAAAGAATTAAATATAAGGCTTGAAAGCATAAAACTCATAGAAGAAAACTTGGGTAGTATGCTCTTCGACATTGCTCTTAGTAATTTCTTTAAAAAATATCTCATTGGGCAAGGGAAACAAAAGAAAAAATAAAATGGCACTACATCAAACTAAAAAGTTACTGCACAACAAAGGAAACCATCAACTAAATGGAAAAGTAACCGAATGGAAGGTATTTGCCAAGGATACAGCCAATAAGGGATTAATGTCCAAAATATACAAAGAATGTTTACAGCTCAAAAAACAAAAACACAAACAAGCAATTAAAAAATGGACAGAGGGCCTGAATAGACACTTCTCCAAAGAGGATGCACAGAGGGCCAATAGACATATGAAAAGATGCTCAACATCACTAATCATCAGAGAAATGCAAATTAAAACCACAACGAGATATTACCTCACACTATCATCAATAAATCAACAAACGAGTGTTGGTGAGGATGTGGAGAAAAGGGAGTCCTCACGTACTGTTGGTAGGATTATATATGGACAACAGTATAGAGGTTCCTCAAAAAATTAAAATAGCACTACCTTATGAACCAGCCATTCCACGTCTGGGTATTTGTCCTAAGAAATCCAAAACACTAATTTGAAAAGATAATTGCATCTTTATGTTCATTGTGGTGTTATTTACAATAGCCAAGGTATGGAAACAACCAAATTGTTCGTCAACATACAGTTGGTCAAAGAAGGTGTAGCCCTGGACAGGTGGCTCAGTTGGTTGGAGCCTTGTCCCGTGCAACAAAAGGTTGTGGATTTGATTCCCGGTCAGGGCACATACTTAGGTTGTGGGTTTGATCCCTGGGAGGCAATCAATCCATGTTTCTCACATCCATGTTTCTCTCTCTCTCTCTTTCAAAAATCAATAAAATGTCCTTGAGTGAGGATTATTTATAAACAAACAAACAAGAAAGATGTGGTATACAGTGAAATATTACTTGGCCATAAAAAAAGAATGAAATGTTACCATTTGCAACAACATGGATGGACCTAGAGGGTGTTATGCTAAATTCAGTAAGTCAGACAGAGAAAGATACCATATGATTTCACTTATATGTGGAATCTAAAAAAACAAAATAAATGAACAACAAGCCAGGAACAGACTCATACTTATGGAGAACACACTGATGGTTGCCAGGATGGGGGGGCATTAGGGGGCTGGGTGTAGGAGGTGAAGGGGTTGAGAATTAGTGGTTACAAAGTAGTTACGGGGAAAATACAGCACAGGGAATATAGTCAATAACATTGTAATAACTGCATGTGGTGCCGGGTGGGCACTGGAAATATCATGGGAACACGTGGTAAAGTGTGTCATTGTCTAACCACTGTCTGTACACCTGAAAGTAATACTTTTGAACGTCAACATAATTGAAGATATAAAGATAATTTTTACAAAAGATTAAAGGAATCAAAACGAAAAAAGAAAATAGTGACTAAGAGAACAGCATATGGTTTTTAAGAAAAAAATCATTTCTAAGTAACCTTATTTTTCCTTTGGTTAATTTTCACCTATATTTTTCTTTAAATGTAGTAGCTATTAGTCTAAGTCTATTACTAAATATACCTATTGACTCAAAAAACTTTATTTATTATATTCAGAAGCCGTGGAGTTATAGAAGGGATTGTGTTTGATGGATTGTACTTGAAGTGCCACTTACAAGTAACTGAGATTATAATTTGGATACTCAGGGTGGGGCAAAAGTGAGTTTACAGTTGTGAGTATGTGAAATGCAGGATTTATTCTTGTATTATTATTTGTCAATTATTGTAATATCTTCCATACAAACAGCTGTAAACCTTCTTTTGTCCCACCCTGTATAGAGTATCAGTTAGTTACCTTTGGGTGGCATGAATTTGTATAATAAATTCTGGACTTTTTTTTTTTATAGTATTGAAAAAAGTACTAGTTTAGTCAAGCTGATTATAATTGTGGTTAATTATTTTTGATTGTCAGTAAAGAGACCCTGTTTACTTAGACTTCTGCCCTGTATGCCTCCCTTGGTGGAACACAATTTGTAGTGGTAACGTGTAAACCCGTGATGGCTCCCTCTCATGGTTGTAAACATGTCAGTCTGACCTAGAAGCCTCCTGCTTTCACTTTTAACGTGAAGAAAGAATGTTTTTGTATTTTTGAGGGTAAAAACTGGGATTGTAACTTTATAAGAATCCGACTTACTAATTTTGCGTGTTGTTTTTAGGAAGCTAAAACCAATATGTATTTCTAATAAATTGTGTTTATGAAGATAATTTAGGCTTTCAAACATGGAAACGAGGTTCTAGTGACTTTTAATGTTAAAAAATATTCATAGGTAGCACGTTTAAAATATTTGGTTTAGGATGTATTATTTTAAATATTATTTAACCTTTGCCTCACTGTGAGAAGAGGAGAGTGGAGGTTGAAAGTACGTTATCCTGTACAAACAGCTAAACATTGAGCTGTCCATGTTTTGCAGATGGACGGAAACCATTTCCGATTAACCATGGTGAAACTAGTGATGAAACGTTATTAGAGGTAACAATAAACCTTGTTGGCCTGCTTTAAGTGTTACTAATGTTCTTGTTATTTTTTAAACACCTCTAAAGATCACTTGTATAATATTTTATCTGTATTTGGATACTTCCTTGTCCTTGCTCTCTTGAAAAAAATCCAAAAAGAAAAATTTGAACTAGTGTTAACCTACATCAAATAAAGACGTTTTCAAAGCTCTTTGTGTGAACAATGACCAAATTAGAAAAAGGCAAGAATAGTTTTGAAAGACTTGCACATTGTATTCCGTATTTCATTCAATCCAAGGTACCGCCATTTGTATTTTGATGCTGATTTCAGAGATTTTTTAATTTATGACCAAATTGTGTGGCTTAGAATCAATGAAATATGTAATTGTCAGGTTAATGATTTCTTAAAAACATTTTAAGAAAGAATACTGACTCTATCTTACACTTTTACACTAAGCTAATTAGTCCACCATCCGTTGTTCTGGTGTGCTCTGAGTCATTTTTCATTTGGAGAAAGGAGTCTGCAATGTAACATTAGTATGAATTAAGAAAATATGAAGCACTTATAATTTGTAAGTAAAACACATGCTTATAAACTGAAAAATTACACATTTTTCCCCCATAGGATGCCATAGAAGTTTGCAAGAAGTTTATGGAACGTGACCCTGATGAACTGAGATTCAATGCAATTGCTCTTTCTGCTGCATAGTTGGTCAGCAGTGGAAACACCAGATACTGTATTATTTGCAACAAAACTTCAATTTCTGCTGCCATACCCTAACTCTAATTTTTGATATTTTCGTTAACTTGACTGATTAAAGTTCATGTGATTAAACTTTGACTTAATCTGTGTTTTTTATTACTTGTGTTCCAAATTAAAGCTGCATTTCTTGTCTTCCCTTTCTTTCTTGTGAAGGATTTACCTTGTTTTATGACTAGCAGTAGCTTTCTTATTCTCTTTAAAATTTCATGTTACGTTTTGTATGGGGACACAGACACTACTCCATCTGCATAGTATGTGTATATATCATGTATGGTAACATTTATTTAGGAAACATTTGTTGAGCATCTGCTTGTAATGAGCTGGACACTGTCCTAAGTGCTGGAGTTACAGCTGTGAGCAGCATCGACAAGTTCCATAATCTTGGGGCTTATGTTTTTGTGGTAAAACACAGATAAACACATTAATAAGATACATGTCAATAATAGATGCTGCACAGAAAATTAAAGTTGGATTTGTATTAGACAGTGACTGAGTGCATACTTTAGATTCTGTGGTCAGGGAAGTCTTCTGTGAGGAGGTAGCTTGGAAGTTGAGCTTGGAATAGCAAAAAGTAGCCAGTGACAGAAGCGTGGTGGGGAAGAGGAGAGGGGCTAATTAATGCAGAGTCCCTGGAGTGGGGGCATCTCACCGCGTTGTAACGCCAGGGAGAAGCTTCCTGTGGCCAGAGTCTAGAAAGTGATGGAGAAAGGAGTAAGAAATGAGGTCAGGGAAGGGGGGCTTCTGACACAGGAATGCAGGGGAAGCATTTGGATTTATCTCAGCTGTGGTAGTGGACCTTTGGAGGGTTTTAAGTGAGAGAGTGACCTGGTTCGCTTCATAATTTTCGGAGATCACTGACTGCTCTGCGGATAACATACTGGGGAGGGGACGGGGCAGAGGTAGAGACGTGTGAGGAGCCCACTGCATTTGTTCAGGGAGAGATGGTGATGGCCGGGTCGTAAAAGTACAGCAGTTCCCCCTTATCTGGGGTTTTGCTCCCCATGGTTTCAGTTACCTGTGGTCAAACACAGTCTGAAGTTATTAAATGGAAAATTCCAGTAATAACTCCTCATAAGTTGCGCACCATCATGAGTAGCATGATGAAACCTCACGCTGCCCAGCTCCGGCCTGCCTGAGACGTGAATCATCTCTTTGTCCGTCGTATCCCCGCTGTTTATACCCTGCCTGTTAGTCACTTAGATCCCATCTCAGCAGCAGGTCCACTGTCATGGTGTCTCAGCGTTTGTGTTCAAAGGCACAGGTAGCAATGCTGGCAGTTCAGGTAAGCCAAAGAGAATCGGCAAAGTGCTGCCTCTAAGTGAAAAGTGTGTATGTAGAGGAAAAAACAGTATATATAGAGTTGGTACTATCCACAGTCTCAGACATCCCCTGGGGTCTTGGGACATATGCCCTGTGGATAAGGGAAAATAATGTAGTGATTTAGATAGAGGCCTGCAAGTGAATCGGGTGTATGTTCAGCTGAGTCCTAAAGTACAGGTGGAAGGCAGCGGGACAGTGGCAGGGTATTTATAGAGCTGGGTCAAAACAGGGTTGGGGTGATGGCAACGTCATAACTTTCGGGGGAGAGCATTGGCTACACAGGTGTATACACTTATGAAATACACATTAAGTTGTTTATTGAAAATCTGATAAAATTGAGTGTAAATGTTTATACAAGATTCACTGAGTTAATTGTAGACTCCTGAGGCGGTAACATGAGCTAAGTGGTATTTTACGAAGAGTAATAAGGCAGTGGCTTGCAGAATGGATCAGATCTTTGTTATTCAAAGTGTGGTTACATCAGTATTACTTGGGAACTTGTTAGAAATGAAGAATCTCAGATCCCACCTTAGACCTACTAAATGAGACCCGCATTTTCAGTAAGATCTCAGAGTGAATCACATGCATGTTAAATTTGGGACTATAACGGGAAGGTCACTTTGGAGGAGATTTAAATTCACTACCTTTCTATGGTGAAGAGGGCTTGAAGGAAGCAATGGACACAAGAGGGATGAAGAAATATTTTGAAACAATGTAATAAACTATGTGGTTGATGCTTTGTCATGCCAGTTAAGCTAGTGTTCTTTCATTACGTTGTTTGCATTTTGTATTTATATCTGTCTTCTATAACATCTTAACTATTTTAAATATTTCTAAGCAGTCTTCTGTTACTATATAATTTTGTAATAGGTCCTTAATGGCATCTCATAAGAATTTTCATAGTTTCTCAATGTTTAATATGAGTAATACTAACTTGGCTGACTGTTAATGGGCAAGAAGAGTTTGAAATTAAGTACCTTTTGAAAACATTGGTACTTTTTTAACATGCAAATATACTGAGTGGGGCAATTGCAGAACTCAGAATTTTTAAAATATATATATTATGAATATAATTTCTAAACGTTTTATGGAGCAACATTTAGAACTAGCATTCTTTTGCACACATTTTAGGGTAACAGTCCTTTGTGGAATGTAAAATTTGAAAATTTTAGTTTTCCAACTCTTATTTCCTACAATACTAACTTTAGTTACTTTCTTAAAACTTAGCACTTATAGACTGAGGGATTAATTTTGTTTGGAAACTTGTAGAGAGATACTAAGTGATCAAGTTGTGGGGTCATTTCTGTATATTGCTGTTAATGACCAAAATATACTTGGGGAAATGGAGCTCAAATGAGAACAAACCTTTTAAGTATTTTTGCTGGGTGGACTTTTGGAAATTGAGTAAATATCACCTTTCGCTGGATGTATTGGTTTGCTTTAAATTACTGAAATAGGAGCATTTAAGAATCCACAGCATTTGACTTCTTATGTTTCCCATGTTCATTTGTGAATAAAACAGAAGTTACCTGTATTCTATGGCAAATCAAACTTTAATATGTCTTAAGTGAAAATCATTAATTCTGTGTAAATGTTATTTAAACAAAGAAATCTGATTTATTTGTGTACAATGCTTATTAAGAAAGCTTTATACTTGGGTTGTATATAACATACAACCTGCTTATTTCATTTGATAAAAACATAGTTTAAGAGAGATTTTCAGCCATTAATGTTTGTCTAATACAGTTTTCAAAACAAAGTATCTATAAGCTTAAGGTTCCTATATCACTGCTTGTAAGAAAATTGTAGAGAGGCATAGTTTCATAACTCTTTACACTTTTCTATTTATAGAAATGTATTTCTTTTAGGGAAATCTTACATATGCATATATATGTACATTTATACACACTTGCAAATATATATTTGTATATTAATTACCCAGGAACTAACATGTACGTATATGTGTAGATATGTATGTGTTTGTATATGTGTACACATGTTTATACTTTGAATAGGCAAATGACTTTGGTCCAAATTTTCTGTGCATTATTTAAATCCTTGACTGAAGATAAAATCACTTTGAAGAGTGTGCAATCATTTTAAATGGTTCTTAGAACTAATTTAGAAGGCTTTGTAAACACATACATAAAGTTTAATAGTTAATGTTTTCAGCTCATAAGGTTTTGTAGTAAGATCTTAAAATGAAGTCACTTGTGCTCTCTATAAAATTACAGCTAAAAGCCAGTGTAGAATATACTGAGTTCTTCAGATTGCAGAAATTGAGTGTAGTCATTTAGTTTGCTTCTTTCAGTATCAAATTTTTGACCTCTTAAGCATGTAAAGCACTGTGTAGGAGCTTCAGTGTCATGACGGGTGTTGATGCTTTTGGTGCCAGTGGTGTCAGTTGCTCAGACCGATCCGCCTGCCTTAGTGTCCTGTTATGTTCTTACTCATTTTGCTTTTGAATAAAAGTTGCTCGAAATCTTTCTCTTGACTTTTTTGTTTAGGAGAGTGATTCTGAGCCTGTCTGTTGCTTCCGCCCACTGGGCACGTGAGAGTCCTCACTCTGATGCCGTCCACACCTCGACATTCTGTGGGAGGTTACATAGCAGTAAAAGCTGAATACAGTGAGCGTTACCTTGTTGTCCAGTTGAGAAGGTGGTTGGTAATCCTTGGTGTAGAAGCATTAGATTTACAAAACTTATACTTAATGTTATTTTGCAAAATGATTTAAAATAATTTAAAATGCTTAGAAATAGATGATGTAACTTTTTAACCTATAAGACAGATATGAGGATAAATTGAATACCTTAAAAATGCATGGTCCAGAATACCTTCCAAATGATATGAGTGACACATTCGATTCTCTGTGCCCTTTATCAACACATAAACAATGTTGGTATTTATGTCAATAGTGTATCCTTAAGATCTCTGTGTCCTTTAAACATTCCAACATCCGAATTATAGGGGTACCAGAAGGAGAAGAGGAAGAACAACAAGTGGAAAAGTTATTTAAATAAATAATGAAGGAGAACTTCCCCAATCTGGCAAAGGAAATAGACTTCCAGGAAGTCCAGGAAGCTCAGAGAGTCCCAAGGAAGTTGGACCCAAGAAAGAACACACCAAGGCACCTCGTAATTACATTAGCCAAGATTAAAATGGAGAGAATTCTAGAAGCAGCAAGGGATAAGGGGACAGTCACCTACAAAGGAGTTCCCATCAGACTGTCAGCTGATATCTTAAAAGAGACCTTACAGGCAAGAAGAGGCTGGAAAGAGGTATTCCAAGTCATGAAAGGCAAGGACCTACATCCAAGATTGCTCTATCCAGTGAAGCTATCATTTATAATGGAAGGGAAGATAAAGTGCTTCTCAGATAAGGTCAAGTTAAAGGAGTTCATCATCACTAAGCCCTTATTATATGAAATGTTAAAGGGACTTATCTAAGAAAAAGAAGATAAAAAATATGACAATAAAAAGACAGCAAACTCACAGATATTGACAACCACACCTAAAACAAAAGCAAACTAAGCAAACAATTAGAATAGGAACACAACCACAGAAATGGAGATCATAAGGGTTAACAACAGGGGAGTGGGAGGGGGAGAGAGGGGGAAAAGTTACAGAGAATAAGTAGCATTGATGGTGGGTAGAAAATAGACAGAGGGAGGGCAAGAACAGTGTGGGAAAAGTAGAAGCTGAAGAACTTACGACACATGGACATGAACTAAAGGGGGGAATGTGGGTGGGAGGGGGTGCAGGGTGGAGGGGAATGAAGGGGGGAAATGGGACAACTGTAATAGCTTAATCAATAAAATATATTTTTAAAAAATCTTTGTGTCCTACACGTGTTCTGTGAGGACAAGATGAAAATAAGTTGCTTGAGGCTTTGTTTGTGTCCCAAACATGAAAGGCTTGAAGCACACCCATGCAAACCTTGTAAACTAGACTGTTCTTAAAGAATGTGGTAAAACCTGTCTGATGAAAAGTTGCGTTGCTTACTGAGTCTACCTGAGCTGGATGGCAAGGGACTGCGTTTGAATTTTCTTTTAGGGCTAAGCAGTAGAAAGTTACTTTTCATTTTGCCCTGAATAGTACATATTTGAATCCAGAAGTTTCTCCTTTCCACCACCAGTATAGAAATATACACATTTGATAATAGTGTACAGAGGTAAAGTTTAATAGTTAACGTTTTTTTGCTCATAAGATTCAGTGGTGAGAACTTAAATGAAGGTGCTTATGCTCTCAACGAAGTTACAACACAACTAAAACCCAAGTGCAGAATATGCGAGTTACGGGGAGGTTACGTTGTTCACATATTTTACCATTGAAACCAAAGCATGGTCTTTCATGGTCTGGGTGTAATTTAAAAGATGCATTCTTTTGATAAATTGATTTGTTTTATAAACAAAATGCAAATACCTTAACTATTTCTTCATTGTAATAGATAAAAATAACTGCTCTAATAGCCATGTTCTGGTTTGGCTTGGTACGGCTTAATGGTCAGGTACACAGGAAGGATTCAAGATAAGAACACAACAGTACTGATTTTAAGAGCTGTAGCAAATATGGCTTAGGGGCAAAATAAAGGACGTTTACACTCCAACCAGTTCTGCCCCTTTTGTTTCCTTGCTCTTTTTCGTTTTCAACAGACGAGAGCCTCAATTGCTGCAAGCACTGCAGTGAAGTCCTGGTTTTTCAAGGCTAGCGGCCATGTATTGTTTCGCTCTGCACGGCACACCCAGGGAAAAGGTGCCTTTGGCTGCATCACTGAAACAGCAGAGCTGTGCGGAGGCAAATTCATTCATATCCCTCTAATATTAAGTCTACAGTTGGTAGCTGTGTAGATAGGAGGGACTTGTTGAGCAACTAACCTGGTTTTAAAATGGGATCCAGTTGTTCTAAAACTTTTTGGTCTCAGGAGCCGCTAAACATTCTTAACAAGAATGCTCTGGTCCCTACTGAAGAGACTAGAAACTTCTACTGAGGTTACATCTGTGGATCTGTATTAGAGAGTAAAACAAATTTTGAAAACCTTTATTGAGTCATGTAAAAAATAAGCCCATCATATGATAAATAATCGTTTTATAAAAAATAACTTAGAAATTAGAAGAGTAGCATTATTTTATGTTTTTGCAAAATCTTTAATGTCTGACTGACGGAAGATAGCTGGATCCTCCTATCTCATAATCCACAAAAAGTGCTTACTGAAATTGGCAAATTAGTGAGTCAGTGGTGGTCTATGTCAAAACAATTTTGGAGTTAGTCATTGGAGGACGAGGGCCGTGTCTCTTACATATTTTATCCTCAGAGTCTGATACAGTGCTTAGCTTATAGTAGGGGCCAGATGATGTTCTGCAGGCGCTTATACTGCACTGGGTAGACTGTGAACAGGTGGTGAACATACAGACTCAGGGAGCACAGACACCTCCTTCAAGGTACGTGATGAGAAAAGGGGAGAAGTGAGATCCTAGCTGGGTATGGGGTAAGGTGAGCAGGGAGGGGGCTTTTGAAAGAGTGTTCCAATGTGAGAGGTGAAAAACATACAGAGAAAAATGAGAACACAGGAAAGGAATGGAATGATTGAGGAACCCAAGGTAGGGGTAAGATATACATCATCTAGCAGTGCATTTCAAACTTATATGAACAAATGGGATCTCAGATCTTGTTAAAATGGAGATTCTGGTTCAGCCATTAGGTTTGGGGCCTGAGCCTGTACATTTCTAACCATCCGGTTGCTGGTCAGAGTGTTATCGGAGGAAGTGGGGTTCTTGTGGTGACTAAGGAAAAAATTCCCTGTGAATTCTGCATGGGAGGATGTGGCTGTATTGTGTGGTTTATTGATGATGTACAGTTAAAGAGGGTTCCCCTCCTGACTTCCCAATGTCCCGTCTCCGTCCGTCTCGCCATGGAAAAAGTCCAATCTTGTTTTCAGTAGGGCCGGGCTGAAGGCCACTTGCTCAGAGTTCCTGCTCCGTATTAAAGTCCAGTGCAGTCCAGCATCCGGCCAGCTCAGTGTGGGTTTCCAGCTGCAGTCCGTTGCTCTGCTTCAGTATTCAGGCTCCCTCCTGGGGGCCATGGACCACTTGGCTGCTGAAGCCACGTGGCCAAAGAGAGAAGAGGTGTGTGCACCATTTGAATGTGGGTCACAAGCAAGCCAGAGATCTTCTTTGTTCGCCTGGGGTTATAACCAGGAGCTTGGTTTGGGATGAACCAGGTGCTTACTCAAAATGACCAATCAGCTTCCCAAGTTTTTGAGGACTTTGGATAGAGTCCATCCCCCAGTTACACCGACAGGCCTCTATGTCCAGCACCTCCTCCTGCACCCCCCCCCCCAGCACTCTGGTACCAGAGCGGGGAAGGGAGGAGTGTTAATTCCCTTGAAGGAGCAAAGCTGTGATCCCCTGCCATGTGAAAAGCTGTACCTTCCTGGTAAAGCAAATAGGCCTATGCTCTCCATTTTATTAAGCTCAATGTCTAATTCCCTTTGCTCCCCTTTTCTAGCTAAATACTGATGGTAGCAAGAGGACCCCACTTTGAGAACGGGAGGTGTAGAACCCGGTTGAAGAGGGGAAGCTTGGGCAGCAGGAAGAGACACCTTTTCCTCTGAATTTGGAGATTCTGACTGATGAAACTTATTAAAAGAAAAATTTTTTCTTCTTTAAATTAGTCTTTCCTACTAAGTGGCTATTTTATGAAAACTGCTTCACTAGAAAACATCTACCCTTGGTGATTAGAATTTCAGTGTTCTTACTGGCTTGACTGACAGCAGGAGACTGAGGTTATTTATGGAGGTTTTACAAAAAACAAGACAGTATCAGGATCTCTAAGAATTATCTAAATATCATTGCTTCACGAACAGAGCTCGCACTTTGGTTTTAGACAACTTGATTCCTGGCTCTGACTCTGGGTGATCTTGGCTAAACTATGAACACCTTACATAAAAGTAATCGCATGCAGGGTTTTTGGTGAAAATTATAAATGTAGCAATGAAAGGCATCGTGCAAAAATGGCAACTATTATTATCATCATGATTACCCCATGAGGGCAATAAGGTATGTTGGGCATAATTTCAAAGTCTGTTTCATGAATCATCAGATTCACCTAATTTTCTAAGGAATTTCAGTAAAAAGATGGAATGAAGAGATTCCATTTCATTTCCATGAACAAAGGAACTGCGCATTTTTTCTGTAACTCAGAAATGGTTTAACTTAAAAAAAATCTCAAAATAGCTGAAGTTCACAGACATGCAATTTAGCAAGGATGATTGGAATTTTTGTCTTTCCTATAATAATATTATACCAAAGCATACTGCTCATTAGAAAAACATTTTTATCTGAATCTTTTCCTCTTGGGGGCCAAGAGTGCTGTTTTTCATTTTGATTGCTGTTTATAGAATCTAAAGAACTCCGAGCAATTATTTCAACATTTCAAGCTATTATTTCTATTCAGGCTTCATTTATAGCTACTTGAACTTTGATGAATTTCAGTACGGCGCTAGAGTGACAAACCGAGGTCAGGTAAGTTCAATATGGGGTTGTGGTACAAACCTATTTTAATTTTAGATACAACTGCTATGAAGAAATTTGGGGCATACCGTATTTCTACTTTTTACATTTGAATTTCCTATGTTTAGAACAGACTCTGAGTCCTGGAAATTTGGGGGCCACTGGTCAGTGCCCACGTCTGGGTGGGTGTGAGCTGTGTGTCTCCGGGGGAAGCCAGCAGTGCAGGGGATCAGAGTTCTTTGACCACTTCTATGGCATTGTTTGAAAGCAGTAATGCATACCATCTCCATTTGGCCTTCTTCAGGAACATCTGCAGATGGAAAAGAGGAGGGGGAAGGTTAAGAAGTAAATTAAGATGTAATTTAAATCCATTTTGCAGAATATCCCCAGGAATATTTAACCTGAACTTCCGCTGTCAGTCGCCACAATATCAAAAATATCGAACACTCTCCCATGAATTGTGTAATTCCTGTTGACCTCTTGCACTGACAGAGTGTGTCTGGGTGGTGGGAGATGTTAAGAGAGCATAATGCATATTGGTCCTTCCAAGATGTTTTCACTTACAAGGTGGTAACGGCATGCAGAAATGTCCACCAAGCTTCTCGAAGCCACTTTTAGTTTTGATTTGTGGGCCCAGTATTATTAAGCAACTACTGGAGTTTGCTTTGAAAAGTTTTCTAAGTCATGTAGTTGTAAGTGCTACTTTCATAAGTCATGCTCCTGCTCTTGTCATGCTTTTAAGAACTAAGAATTATAAGCCAGGGCTCCTTTCAAAGGGACCGAACTAGAAATGGATGCCTGTGGCGGGTGCCACATTGATTTATGACCATTCTCCTGACCTGATATCAGATCTGCTCAGCAGAGATGGCAGTAAAGGCAGAGGACACTAATGTCTGACTTTGAAAACTGTGGTTATGCAAAAGAAGAGTTTATTTTCTCCCACTATGTTGGCTGAATGTGTGAGGATACCAATTAGAAGCAGATCTGAAAATAACTTCGGCTCTTTTGATTTAGTATCCAATATACATTTTTTCCTGGTCACTAAAAATTTAATGAATAAAACACTTTTTTGGCAAAGAATTTTTCTGGCTTGAACTATTTACTGTAAAGATTATTTTGTTGTACAAATTAAAATGAAAGATTAATTTTACATTGCAATTATTTTGAAAATGGTATGAAATCCTACAAGCTGCTAGAAGAGCAAAAATAATCTTATGTGTCTCTAAAATTTGAATTAAACATAAAATATTTTTAGCATTTTTTGAGTACATGATTGTGTTTGACTTTTTGAGGAGCAGCATTTATGTATGTTTGTATTTTTGCTAGATAGCATAATGCTTTGAAAATTCAGTAAATATTGTTTGTTTTTAATGATATCATCATACAAGTTTAATATAAGATGTTACTAGGACTTACTCCTGTTCCCACACATTTTTTTTTTCTTTGATCACAAAGAGAAGTAGAATCAGGACTCAAGTTCCCAAAAACCAACTTCATATTTTGGTTCATAAGTTTGGGCTACTTCTTTATATATATATTTTAAGATTTTATTTATTTATCTTTAGAGGGGAAGGGAAGGAGAGAGGGAGAGAAATATCAATGTATGGTTGCCTCTTGTGCGCCCCCTACTGGGACCTGGCCTGCAACCCAGGCATGTGCCCTGACTGGGAATCGAACCGTGATCCTTTGGTTCGCAGGCCCGTGCTCAATCCACTGAGTTACACCAGCCAGGGCTACTTCTTTATTATTGATAATTTTCCTTAATATCCCCATTCTTTTGTTCCAGGTCTTGATTAATTCGGCATCGGAAAAGCAGAGACACTGGCTCTCCATTATTATAGATGATTTCAGCAGAAGTTACAGGATTCGGCTTAGAGAAAAACTGGGCTGAGGAGAAAAAAATTATTTGTTATTAAATATTTGTTTTTGCTCAATAAGTATTTCTTGATTAGCTAATTTTCCTTTTTACCCATGTTTATTCTATAGCTTTTCCAGTCATGATTTATTAATTTAGTCTTTATTGTATTTTTTACATTACCTTTTAGCCCCTCCCCCCACACTCCCCACACTGCTGTCGCTGTCTGTGAGTCCCTTTTCCTTTCTGCCACCAGTCAGGACTTTTTACACAGATATAAATTTGGAGATTAAAAAAATATTCTGAAAGGACTATTCCCATTAAGGTAAAAATTTTCAGTAATTTCTTAGGCAGAACCAAAAAGTCAAAACATTTTTTAATAATCAAATTGGTCATTTATTTTCAGTTTTGTCAAGTAAAATTTTTCTTTCAAAATGATGAAAACAGCCCTGGCTGGCATAGCACAGTGGATTGAGCACAGGCCTGTGGATCAGAGGGTTGCTGGTTCGATTCCCAGTCTAGGACACATGCCAAGGTTGCAGGCCAGGTCCCCAGTGTGGGGCATGTGAGAGGCAACCACATAGTGATGTTTCTCTCCCTCTGTTTCTCCTTCCCTCTCTCTAAAAATAAATAAAATATTTTTTAAAAATGATGAAAACATTGGCTATTGAAGTTTAACAATTTAAATGTGTTTTATAAAGGCACATCTCATGTTGTCACAAAGAAAGAATTACTGAACATCTGACTGTGGTGTAATTAAGAATGAGAGTGTGGACAGTGAAGTGACGGGTAGATAACATTCTTCCTGGCCCATCCCACCACCAGCAGAATAAAGTCAGTTCATAAATGCGGATGATATCCAGGTATCTCTGGGTATCCCTAAATTCCTGATATTTGGAAGTTACATCTCATTTAATTTTCAAACAGAATGGTGTGAATGACAATCTCGGACCTCCCTAAATGCCTTGAAGGATTCTCAAGAGCCTACACATCTCCAGCCGTCTTCAGTTCAGTTGCATGCTTCTGCTGGATTCTCAGTCTCCCATGGGGGACAGGCAGTGGCCCTTCCCGGGTAGCGCTCTGCTACAGGCCAGACACTACCATACCCTGCAAGGTACCGCTTAACACAGAGCTCTGTACCCGGCTCTACTGAAGGGCCCCACATTTCAGGAGAGAAGTAGAATGTGCCATGTCCACTACTACCTTGAGTATAACTGTTTCTGGAACCGGAGGCAAAATAGTTAAACTCTTCGCAGGTATGTCCAACTCCTAGCCCTTCTGCCCTACCTCTGCCCTGCTCTGATCTGTTGGAGAGAGCACCCTCTGTAAGCATTTCACAGGGCCAATCTCTGCCCTACTGTAAGAGCGTTCCGCTCACTGCCTGCAGGAGTCGGTTTCACTTTAGGACCCTCAGACAGGAAGGGGCCCTCCCTCCCCGATCTGAGTTGTGGGAGAAGCGGTGGACTTGGCACGTACCTAGGACAGGACACTACAGGGTGGCTGCTGTCATGCCGAATGCTGCTTATGTTGGGGCTTCGGGGCAGTGGGAAGTAATCATGACTCTTCTTATTTTTCTTCATGTCTCTTGATCTCCTCTGGGCGCCTTTAGCTAAAACACACATTCGCACAAGATGTCTCAAGGCCCAACAGTTATTTCCAGGGACTGGACAGCCTAAGTCCACATAAAGAGAGGGAAACAAGTCTTTGAAGCCAGTATATCTGGCAAAATTTTTTCTTGTTAGCAATGAGTAGCCTTTTATATTTTACACAACAAAGTTTTAGGTGTTGTCCCCCTCCCCTTACCCCATATTCTTCTGATTATCTAGACTTGGCCCAGAGGTCTTTCTCTGCAAAAATAAAACAGAGCCGATTATAATAGTTCTTCAAATAACACAGCCATGTAGCCCTAATCACTACCTTTGGCTATTCAGAGATCCGACAGAGGAAGATATGGGTGCCTGTAACACCGGGGGGGGGGTGGCTGTGTGTGAGTGTGTGAATGGCCTTGGTCCACATCGGAAGCTTAGGAAGCTCTCCCTGGTTAATTGCCTCAGCAAGCAGACATGGAGCAGTAGATAGATGTCTTCTCTCTCTGTCCCGAGAAAGTCGCAATGTCATGGATTTTTAAAGAAATTTCAGTGGCATAGGATTGACAGAGTTTGGCCTGACCGGTCTATTTCTGTCCACAGGGATCAAAGAAGTTTATGGTGGAAGCTCGATCGGGCATTCTTGGTGCAAGAACTCCTGGGAGGCTTTGACAGTTTACCCCAGAGACCATCGGTTTGTTCAGGACCCTTGCGAGCACTCTAAACTGATCCCCACGTTCAAGGAAACCCCCGTACCTCGTTTCATACAGCACCTTTGACCTGGGCTGGGACCAGTGCTGGCCTCATGGATTATTCCCAAGCCTGGAAGGAGCACTGGACCTGCCTGCCCAGATGGAGGTTTTGGGGCCGTGCTGGAACCCTGAAGGACAGCCAAGCGCTCCATTTCACTGTTGGTAGGGTTTCTTTACACTGCATGATGGGAAAGTGGTTGGTTAGAGGTCGCCGTGACCTTACAGCCAAGGCCCAGACTGGTGCTGGCAGTAAACCCAGCAGAAGAGCTTGGCCCTTTGTCCCCAGGCCAGTCCATTCTGTAGTTCTCGAATCCTTGTCTTTTACAGCCAGCATGCAGGGGTGGGCAAAAGTGGGTTAATACTAATAATAAGTAAATAATAATACAAGCATAAACTCTGTGTTTTGCATACTCACAACTGTAAACCTCCTCTGCCCCGCCCTGTGTTACCAGTACCACCCAATACTCACAGAATAGGCATAATGAAGGGCTTGCTTAAAAAACGGTACTTTTAACTTTTAGAAGTTTCCTGTAAATGAATGGGCCGTTTCCTCTCTGGATCCAATTTCAAAATGGATATTACAATTCTAAATTATTAATAAAATAGTAAACACTGTGCTTAAGTTTTTCCCAATTTTTTTTTTTAGCAGAACAATTTGAACAGATAATAAGGCGGCTGCTCTTTTCAAGTAAACTTAATGAGAGGTCAGATGGAACTTCCCTCCCAAAACATGAAAGCACAAAGAAAAAAATAAATATGTTCTAAAGAAGCTAGGACTTGACTATTTTTATCTTTGATTATCATTACTGAAGATATCCTTGTAGGGAAAACACAGAGTTTATTTTGCTCATTTCACTGGGCTTCAGGAAGGCGGTTAGTAAATGCGCATTCTCTCCTTCCTTCCCAGAAACCCCAATAGTTTACTTCAAAGCTAATTCTAGGGTGAGTCCCTGTGATCTCACTACTATCACTTAAAGAATTATACTGTGGTTTGGCAATTCTGGCTAGAATGCTAGACCTTAGCCAAAAAAAAAAAAAAAAAAAGAGTCTTAGGTTTTATGTTAAATAATTTGAGTTCAATGATAGAAAATTCTTCTACATGTTGCAAAACAACAACTACAACAACAACAGCCCAAACCCTTAAGAGCTTTACAGTAGGAAGAAAATAACCCAAGTGCTGTTCAAATGATGGGGTTGTTTCCATATTTTGAAAATTGCCATCCGGGTTGATCCCTTAATGAGATGCCTGAGCACAGGCGGAAGGTGGACAAAAACCGAGGGCTTCTTGTCCATCCCCTGGGTTAACTGATTGGCAGAGTCGGGAGACAAATGTGGGTCCCCTGACTTTGAGCATGGAGCAAAGCACGCACCATCACACCATCATCCAGGGCTGCGCCGAAACCTGTCTCAAGGTCTGTGTGCCTTTTGGGGAGCGATAAAACAGGTACGGGGTACGGGGGTTTCCACTTGTCTTGACTTCCTTGACGAGGTACGGGGGTTTCCACTTGTCTTGACTTCCTAATCACTATCTGTAACAGTTCTGGCTTCTTTCTCTCTGGCTTCCACTTCCAAATACAGAATTGAGTCTCCTTGTCTGAATATCATTGTGTAAGTACTGACAACTCCTAATCCTCTCTTCACTAACACGAAGGATTCATTTTTGTAAATAAAGATGGGGATAATTAGGATTTTATATACGTACATTCTTTTTTTGTTAACATGAACTTTTATTTATTTTTTTCCAGCTTTATGGAGATATAATTGACATATAACATTGTGTAAGTTTAAAGTGTACATGGTGATAATTTGATACTCATATAATTGCAAAATGATGACTTCAATGAGGTTAGTTAACATGTCCATCCCTCACATAATGAGTGGCCTTTCTTTTTGTGTCTGGCGATAGCACTGAAGAGCTACTACTCTCTTCACGACCTTCGAGTATACGAAACAGCACTGTTAACTCTAGCCGCCATTCTCCACATTGGACCTGGAACTCACCTTGTACCTGGGAGTTTGTACGCTTTGAGGAGTGCGTCTTCATTACCCCCAACCCCGAGACCCTGGCAACCGCCATTCTACTTCTATTTCTGTAAGTCTGGCGTTTTTAGGTTCCACATATAAGGTGGAACATAGTGTTTGTCTTTCTTTGTCTGACTTATTTCACTTAGTGTGGATGGGCCCAAGGCCCATCCATGTTGTCCAAAAGGCAGGATTTCCTTCTTTTTTGTCGTGACTAAATAATAGTCCTCTGTGCGTGCGTGTGACCTTTCCTTTATCAGTTCATTGTTGCATGCTTTGGTTGTTTCCATGTCTCAGCTACTGTGAGCAATGCTGCAATGACCTGGGGCTGCAGACATCTCAGTACCTCTTCAAGATAGTGCTTTCGTTTCCCTTGGGTGGGTACCCAAACTTTATGATTGCTGGATCATATGGTAGTTCCATTTTTCACTTTTTGAAGAACCTTCATAAACTTTCAGTGGCTATACCAACTTACGTCCTCAGCGACTGTGTACAAATGCTCCCTTTTCTCCACATCCTCACCAGCCGTTGTTATCTCCTGTCTTTTTGGTGATAGCCATTCTGCAGGTGTAGGGGGTACCCCATCGTGCGTTTGATTGGCATTTCCTCCATGATGGGTAATGTTTCATGTACTGTTGGCCATGTTTCATGTACTGTATGTCTGCTTTGCAAAAATGTCTACTCAGATCCTCTGCCCACTTTTAAATCAGATTGTTGTTGGGGTAGATATGTCATTTTGGATTTTAACCTCTTATCACATAGGTTGCAAATATTTTCCCCTGTTCAGTAGGTTTCCTTCTCATTTTGTGGATTGCTTCTTTGGCTGTGCAGAAGCATCTCAGGGTGACATAGCCCCCTTGTTTATTTTTGTTTTTGTTGCCTGGGCTTTTGGTGCTATATACAAAAAATTATTTCCATGACCACGGAGGTGATCCTCAGTGTTGTCTTCTAGGAGTTTCATTGTTTCAGATATTACAATGAATTTTGTGAACAGTGTAAAATAGAGGTCCAGTTTTATTCTTTTGCATGTGAGTATCCAGTTTTCCCCACACCATTTATTGAATAAGCTATTATTTCCTAATGACCATTCTAGGCTCCCTTTTCAAATATTAGTTGACCATATATATTAGGGTTTATTTTTGGGCTCTGGATCCTGTCCTGTTAGTCTGTTTCTGTGTTTATTCCAGGACTGTACTCTTTTGTTTACTGTAGCTTTGTCCTAGAGTTTGTAATCAGGAAGGGTGATGCCTCCACCTTTGTTCTTTCCCAAGATTGCTTTGGCTATTCAGGGTCTTTTGTGTTTCCATGTGATTTTAGGATCGTATACTTTATTTCTGTGAAAAATGCCATTTGACAGGGATTGTGTTGAATCTTTACATCTCTGGGTAATATGGACATTTTAACAACATTATTTTTTCCAATCCAAGAACATGTTTTTCTTTAAAAAAATTTATTAGTGTCTTCTTCAATTTCTTTCATTAATGTCTTAAAGTTTTCCTTGTATAGGTCTTTTACCTCCTTGGTTCAATTTATTCATAAGTATTTTACTTTGTTGATGCTATTATAAAAAGGAATTTAAAAAAAATTTCATTTTGTTAGTGTATAGAAATGCAACTGATTTTTGTATGTTGAGTTTGTATTCTGCAACTTTGCTAATTTTTTCTAGTTCTAAGTATTTTTGTAAAGTCTTTAGAAAGTCTTATATAGATTTTCTCTATATAAGATCATATCATCTGCAAACCAAGACAATTTTCATTATTTTAATATATTTTTTCATCTACCTTTTGGAGTCATCCTTCCTGTTAATAAAGGTGTTATGGAAGCATGAGAAATATACACGCAATCCAGATGTTGGCTACCTTTGAACTCATACGGGCTGATGGTTTTATGAAACATTAGCAACCACAGTGAAAAATTCTTTCACCAGAAGAATTCCCATTGTTCCTGTGATTCTTTTCAGCCACCAGGTCCCATCTTTCTTACAATCTTTGGCCTGGGCATCATTCAGCCCAGTTCTCTTCTGCTCCTTCTTTCTGTGTAGTGCAGAACAGCCCCTCTGCCCCCCTCCCCACCCGGTTCATGGTCATTCCTCTCCACAGTACTTCACCCACTTGCTACAGCAAACTTCAGCCTGAATTATACTTCTACTATACCAAAGCATTACCTAACAAAGCCAGGCTCTCCCTGTGAGCAGTGGCTTTTAAACTAGGCATGCTCCCCCAACCTCCGCAGGGGACATGTCTGGGGACGTTTTTGTTTGTCACAGGAGTGCAGCTCGCATCTAGTGGGGGGAGGCCAGGGCTGCTGCTGCACATCCTACAATGCACAAGCCAATTGTCCATGACAAAGAATTAGCTGGCTCAAACTGACAATAGTTTCTCAACTTCTGTTAAGAAACCCTGCTTAAAAAAATTCCTGTATTAATCAGTGATTCTTGCAGTAATCAGTGATATTTCTTACTCTGGCACTCTCAATATTTTCTTACTCCTGTGCATTAGGAGTTATAAGTTCACACACACACACACACACACACACACACTCCAGTCAATAAAGAGTTGTTGGACACCAGGCAGGTGTCAGGCACTGAACTGGGTGCTCACGGTGCAAGGAGGGGGACCGATAATACCTCGTGAAAGGGACAGTGACTGCATGAAGGAAAGATACCTAACTGAGCTGAGCACGATCTGCAAAGATTTTTTTTTGAAGGATCTGAGAAGAGGCTTGAATTGATCCTGGAAGAATATGTATGTGAATGCCAGGTAAAGAAAGGAAGGGAAGCACATTTCTTACAAAGGGAGAAACATGGGTCAAGATATATGGTTAGAGAAGGGGGCTGCTGGCAACCATCCAACGGTCCTTAAAGGCAATGGGGAGTCCTTGAGTGAGGGGTTGACTGGGGGGATGTGTTGGCAGCATGAATAGGATTACCTCTGAGAAAGTTCACATGTATTCTGAAATCTAGCTGAGAGCTAACAAGAGCCAGAACTAAGGCAGTGGAAATAGGGATGGAAAAGAGGGGCCAGTTGGAGAAATATTTAGAAGCTAAAAATGGACTAGGAATTGGATGCACATGAGATGAGGAAGTCCAGCATAACCCCCAGATTTTAGGTATGGTATCATTGAGCAAGTCAGGAAGGCAGGAAGAGGTCGAAGTTTGTAGGACAAGACTGAAAATCAAATTTAGACATGTCTTTCTGTCATACAAATTTTTTATTTATAAAATTAATATACATGTCTCTTGCAAAAAAAAAAAAAAAAACTTGTTAAAGAAAGAGAAGTACAAAATCTCCTTTCAGAAATAGCCAGTACTAAAAATCTGTGTGAAGTTGTTTTCCCAATTTGTTCTGTGTGGAAAAATTATGTATTTTAAAAATACAGTCAGAAATTAGGATGCTTTAAATATTGTTTTTCATTTTGCAATATATTTGTAACATCTCCCTGTGTCATTGAGTATTGTCCTATATTTTTAATGGCTGCACAATATTTTGCTTCATGGAAAAAACACAGTTTACTCCTCCAACCCTATTGTGGGAAGTTTAGATGGCTTTGGGATTCTTATTTTTAACACATCATGCTTGATGCCACCATAGGCGAATCCTCCGGAAGAGGAGAGATGGCGTATGAAGTATTAGATATTTATTAGGGATTGTCTCCAGTGAATCGAAGAGGGAGGAAGCAGGAATGGGCAAGGCAGAAGAGGAGCTGTGATACAGGCCTGCAGCCTGCTTTAACAGCAACCATGTCTACAGAAAGGGCCCATCACAATTGTCCTGTGTTGGATGGAGATGACTGGGCTTTTATAACTTCATGCCACTCAGTCACCAGAGGAGGACGACTCTGGAGCTGTGAGGCAGTGACCTGCCGCTGAGGCCCACCTCCAAGGTGCTGCTGACAGATGGAGGTTCTCCGCCGACCTCGCTCCTCTAAAGGGAAGTTTGGGTACTGCACCTCCGTGCCCAAGCACAGATACATACATCTTTGCTCTTAGCCTTAGGGTAAATTCCAGAGGTGAAATTGCTGCAATAGAGCATCTAGAAAACGTTAATATTTATTGCCAAATTACTTTAGAGAGAGATGGTACCACTTTCTCCCACCAACAGCTCATTTCACCACTAATGGATAAGAATGTGACAAATGTACTGTTTTTAAATATTGAAATATCAAATTCTTTTGGAAAATAAATGACATTCATCATGTTTTATCATTGTGAATTTTCTTTTAAACTCCCAAGGCGGGTTGCCTTTCTCTATAGAGCTCCATACATCTTTCCGGAAGCATAAAAACACTCTACTGACTGATGTTAGGAGGCAAAGAATTGGATTTGGATCTTCTGAGTTGCAAATTTGCAGTACGAGAGACAAATGGCTGGTGCCTGAGCTCACTTGAAACGGAATCTGCAGTGCCTTACAGCTCTTTGCATATGAGTATCTGCAAACAGAAGAATTCCCATTTATTAGGAAAAAATCCATATTCGACACACTGCTATTAGAGAGAAAGACTAGGGAAATAACCATCATTTGTTGAGTGTCTGCTCCATGCCAGCAATGCCCTGGGCTTTTTACACACACCATATTTAATTGTCACAAGAACCCTTTGAAGTAGTTATTATTTACTACGTTTTCCAGATGAGAAAACTGAGGCTTAGGGAGTTTGATAACTTGGTAACCTTCCTCATTCAGATCCCCAAGCCTGTGCACTTCTTCACATCCCAGGCTGCTGTCCCCAAAGCTGTAAGTCAACTTACAGAGAAGCAGCTTGAAACAGTGTACCACACCTCTACAGAAATTGTAGTAACAACGCTCACGAAGACCGGGGAATGTCTGTTTTTCTACTGGACTGGAAGTTCATGAGGTTCAGTGTCTACATTTTAAAACAATGTTTGTATTACTTGTGAAATCTAGCCCTTTACCTCTGTGAAGTGCCCACTAAATATGTAACAGAATAGATCTTGAATAGCCAGAAAGACAAAAACATTTTCCAGTTTCTTTTATCTTTTCATCCTCATTTTGGGGTTTGGTCTGACCATACTATAGCCAGAAGGCAAAGAGATAGTCCAACCGAGGGCCTCCGGCTTCTGCAATAACAATGCCTAGCTCTTCTGAACAAACCCGTTGATTCCAGAGAGTGCCAATGAAAAAAGAGTTGAACAAAAGTCAACGTACAAGAAGAAACCATCCTCAAGAGGTCACCACAAACAGGAAGAAGGTGGGCGAAGTGGTTATTCAGAAGAGTCAATAAGTTGTAACCCAGCCTAGATCTAAACTTCCAGGTAACAGGACATCCAGAGGAAACAAGTATGTTGAAGACACCACAAAGACATCATAAAATAAATCCAGAAGGCTGTGCTGGTTTCTTTTATAAGACAATGCAAATGTAAAAATAGGGAGTAGGAAGGAGGCGGCTAGCCAAGGTTTGAAAAGATGCAACGCGTGATCAATTGTTGGCCCCTGGTCTGCGTTAGTCAGCTATAAAACACATTTTTCGGGTCAGTTGGAGGAATGTAGGTCTGGATTGGGTATAAGCTGTGAAACTGAGGGTTTTTATGACTCATTAAATTTTGCTTTAAATCCTAAGCTTAGAAATGATCGCTCGCGCTCTCTCCCCTCCTCCCCCTCCCTCAAAGACCTAGCCTTTCGCCTGATGATCAGCTGGCCTGCAGGCAGCAGCAGACGGTAGCGGGTACCGCCTAGTGGTGGAACAGTCTGGTCCTCTGCCAGGCTACAGAAAGCATTTGACCTGAGTCACGCTTCATTCCTAAGGTGGGGTGGCGCCCCCTGGCCACTTTTTTCTATGACAGAGGAACCCCGGAAACAGACCTCAGAGCCGTCCCCCAGACCTGCAGAAGTGATTCATTACCCTTGCCTCACCTCACACCTCCCAGCCCTAACCCACGCTGTGTTGTCATTCGCCCTATACAACCTGCGATCTACGCCCGAACCCCTCCGTCCAGGGGTTCGGGCTTTTGAGCATTAGCTTCCCTTTCTCCTGGATAGCGCCGTTCATAATAAAATGGCCAACATGTCTCCACTGCGATTTTTGGGGTTTAGTGTTTGGTTCTGCTAGCACGATGGGCAAACACTTTCTGTTTCATAACAGTTGACATTAGCTAATTATTTTTAGCTTTAGTTAACTGTGGAAATGGTAATATGTTTACATAGAAAGTATCCTTTTAAGAATGAAATGTAGCTCTGGCCAGGCGGCTTGGTGGGCTGAGAGCACCGAAGGGTGTCCTGTGCGCCGAAGGGTGGCAGGTTCCATCCTGGGTCACATACCCACCTAGGTTGCAGGTTGGGTCCGATCACCGACAGGGCACCTAATGAAGATGACAGTGACCGATGGGTATTTCTCTCTCTCTGATATCAATGAAAACAAGTCCTTGGGTGAAGATTTTTTAAAAATGAGATGCATGTTGTAATATTTAGGAGTGAAATATCACAATAGCTTAAAAACTTCAGCAGAAAAGGTGATAAGGTAAAATGTAAACAGTTGTTAAATATTTGATGTCTACCATAAAGAGTAAACAATCAAAGAAAATATAAGAAAAAGGATTGCTTCCTTTAAAGGAGTAAGAATCCATTCTTATATTCCTCCGAAGTTGCTGCGGTTAACGTGCGGCCTGGGTAGGGTTTCAGCAGCAGCTGAGCGAGGTCCCCAGGGAGTCCTGACAGCCGAGCAGGTTCCTTTCCGTCTGATTTGTGTGTGAAAAGAATCCGAGTTAGCCAACCCCAGAACTCACGCCCCTCCAGCACTGTGCAGCTACTCTGGGACGCTGCGCACACCGTCCCCTCCGCCCGCGAGTGTACCCGAACCGGAGGTGATGCGGATTTGACGCTCGGAGCGGGGGTGGTCCAGTGGAGTGGGCCAGGGGCGGGACAAAAGCAAGGTGCCCTGCCCCTCGAACCCTTTGCAGACGGGCAGGTACTTTTCATCTCACCAACCTGGAAGCAGGGCGGAGCAGGGGCGGCTCAGGCTGGGGGAAATGGGCGGCCTGTGCCCAGGCCACTACCGTCACCTGCCGCCAGGAGGGCGCGGGCGGCTGCAGGGGGCGGACAGCTCCGGGTAGGGCGCGCACGCCGCACCCGCGGGCTCGGCAGGGGCAGGAGCAGGAACCGCACGCCGAGGGTGGGGCCGCAGGTGAGGGTGACAAGTCGGGCTGGGCCGCGTTGCCCCGCAGAAGTTTCTTGGCCCGGAAAGGTGCAATTGTGTGCAGCTATTCCTGCTATGTCAGGCCCCCGCGGCCTCGAGGCCGCTGGGGGCGCCTCTTCCAGCGGCGGCGGGAGGTGCAGGGCGGAGGCGGGAGGGATGCGGACGCTGGAAAGCGTCCCCTCGGGGCGGAGCTGCGGTCCGCGTGGGCAGCGCGGGAGCGGGAGCGTGGCCCGGACCCGGCCCCTGGTGGACCGTGGCATCCCCTGTCCCAGACAGTCTGACCGCAAAGGCGGCTGCGGCCCGGGGGCGGGGGAGCCGCAGGGGGGCGGACGGAAGCAGCGACTGGGCGGCCCGGAGGGGGGCGGGGGCGGGGCCATTCCGGAGAGGGCGGCGGCACTGCAGCTACTTTTGAAGTCCGAACGGTTGTAGGTGCCGTGCACCGCCACTGGTCGCTCTGCTCCGCTGCACGTGGCTTCGCGAAACTGTGGTAGTTTTCAAGAGTTTGGAGAAAGCCACGTCTTCAAATCTTACAGAGCTGCAGAGCGCAACAAAGGGACGGACAGCCCGGGCGTCCTGCTGTCCGGGCAGAGGCGGGGCAGCAGACGAGAAGCGCGAGGGACCCCCTGCCCCTCCCCGCTCCCGAAGTCTCTGTCTCACCCTGTCTCGCCCTACTCCTGGAAGAGATGCAGGAGATCGAGGCCGACTGCGCCGTAGCGTTCGCCGAAGCCCAAAGATGGGTGGAGGTGAGTCCCTTTACTCTCCTACGTGCATGGCTTTGAGGGCGTCGCTAGGTTAAGGCGACCCGCCACTCTACGCTTCACCCTCTTCCCGGCACCTTCGCGGGCGCAGGGCAGCCGGCTGGGTTGCGCGTGCACTTGGGTGTACTTTGCAAGTTCTGCTTATCCGATCTTTTAACGTCCGGCTAAGTTTTGCGCGGCCCCACCCGCGACGGTCTCGCTGGCGTTCGCAGAGCTCCTCTGCCAGAGCGGAGTCGAGCGTTGGGTCACCGGGGCACGAGGACCGCGCATCCCTGTGGACCAGCCCTCGAAGGCGCCGGGACGTCCGGGATGTCTCTCTGCGGGGCAGAGTCAGCCCAGGGTCCTCGGGGGCGTTTCTGTGGGTGGCTAGAAGTGGAGGTGCCCAGCATATATCTGCAAGGGCAGTGTATTGAGTGTGTGTTGTGTGTGAGGGCGGGAGGGGGAGTTAGGGCACCTAGGGCTCTCCTGGAGAGATGCTTTCTCTGAAGAAGCATCCGGAGCCTCGGGGGGTGGAAGTCAGGGCTGGCACTTCCGAGTCCGCGTTGATGAGATAAGATATCCTGGGGTCACTCGCTGAAAGGTTGTTACCTTCCCAGCTGAGCCTGGGAGACAAAATCTATCCCCTTCTTTCCCGTTAAAAAAAAAAAAAAAAAAAAAAAAAAGGGAGATGGTCTTTTAGAGGCTTCTTCATGGACATCTTAGGGTTAACATCTGGTGAAAGTTAACAGCAGGGCTTCTGGCCGTTATTCCACTGGATGGAGAAGATGACTTTTTATTTTTACTTTAAATTTCTTCACTGTATTTTTTCGATTACCATTTAGTCCCCCTCTACCCCTCCTCCCTCCCACTTTTAAAATGATGCTGAAGACGTCTTCATGGCAGATGTGAACTAGGAACAACTGCTTGTTAGAAAACGGTTGCCTACACCAGCCTTGCAGTCACTTAGGAGTTATCGATGCCAGGTGTTGGCTTATTCCTACTGAGTTCAAATTTAGCAATACATATTTAATTAATTCATGTTTAAATATGGATTAAAATACTTAAAAGTTAAATTTAGGTTTAAAGATTGTTTTATGGAAAAACAACATGTTCAAGAACCCCAAAGCAGCCTGTTTTAAAAATAACTCACTTGTCCTCCAAGAAATAAGTGTATATAGGTTGAAAAAATAAAAATAAACTTTCAATGTTACAGTTTTTACCCTCAATAGAGGAATGTGAAGTGTGAATAGGACTACCCACTACATAGTAGGGAATATCTAAAAAATTAACTTTTGTTTTCTTTTTAAACTGAAACCTTGAGCTAGCCTGGAGGTGACTTAGAAAGGTGTGAGGGGAGGGCACGGGAGGCTGGGAGAAGAATAAACGCTGTATTTTGAATTGAAATGAGAGTGGAAAAATTCCAGCAATGTAGTTAAGAGAAATAACTTCCCTCATTCAGAAACTTTGAAAAATCAGGGCTTCCGAAAGTAATTTTCCATTAGTTGTGTTTGTTCTGCATAATTTTAGAAAAGAAATTAAGCTTTCTTTTTGTGTTTGAGTGCTGGGGTTGGAAGTGGGGAGAAGGGCAGAAATGTGGGGACATTTTTTGACCGTATGTGGCTCCTGTGTGGAGTTTGCATCTACATGCCCTGTATTTGCTTCAGGAAATCTGTGCACATGGATGATTTCACCGCCCGTTCTTTTTTAGAATGCACACTGTTAAAATCTGAAAATTCCTGGTTTATTGTAGCTTGCTCATACTCGCGTTGGGCGTCTGTGAGAAGTTTCTATCTAATAAAGTTGGGGAGATGTGCAGCGATAAAAGGTGTAGTGGTGTGTGGTGAATGTGCTCATGCTCCCCACTCCCATCCCTTTTCGTCTAAGGGGGTTTTCAGCAATGGAAGTTTTGTTTATCGTTAGCAGAGAGCCAGATCTTTCTAAAGGTTTTGATAGAAGATTTTAACATAATTAATAAAGCTAAAATTGAGTGGTTTCCCCCCTAGTGCCACAGGGAGCAAGGCAGTGCATTTCTTGCAGACATGTGAATAAATGGACTCATATATTTGCATACACTTTGGTGTACTCTGGGCACTTGAAGTAACAGCTGTGGGTTCACTCGTAGGTTTATTTCTTTTCAATTAGTGCCCACATTTACTTGTTTCCTTAGCTTTGCCTTTACCACCAAAGCACATACTTCAGTGTATTATTTTTGCCAGAAAAAACAGAATGAACAACTCTCATTGCCACAACCTCTTTAACCCCGAGAAACCCTAATTTGAATATAAAATATTGGTTTCAAAGTGTGTTTTATGAAGTATTTTGGAAAGTAAGGAAGATTATAGTGTAAATCTTTCTCCTGCTTGCTAATATTCTTGCTTCATCTTTGCTTTCTGATTACTTTCCTTTACACATATTGAAGCATAATAGGGTCATTTATGTGTGTGTGTGTACACACGCATTATAATAGTATATTATGTAATACATATATTATATATAATGCGATCTGCCACCTTGAGTCTCAGCTGCTGCTTTGAACAGCACAAGGTCAAGAAGCTACAATAACCTTGTGAAACGTTTAACGATGACCAGAGCCCATGACATTATGTCCTTGCCACTTCCATTCTCCATCTTTGATTTCAAACAGCTAAGGTGTTATTGCTACACGCAAAGTTAAAGTTTTACTTATTCCCTTTCGGGTGGGGGAAGAGAAAGGGTGAGGTGAGGGCTCGTGGTTGTTATTCTGCCAATTACTATCATTTTATGACTCTGTTTATTTCAAATTGTACTTGAATACTTTAGAGTGTAAATATACCTCTAGTTAGTTTAATTTTTCAATTCAGAACAAATGTAGGAATGCCACCCTTTAAGATAATTCAACATAATGGTATTGGATATTATCTGGTTAGAAATGCTGTTTGGAATATTAATAATGGAGCAGAGCTGGTTTATGATTAAACACTGGTTTAAACCCAAATAGTGTAATGGTTTGAAGGCAAAGGCAGAGGGGAGGCTTGATTCTAGGTCACAAGGTGGGCGGTGAAGTGGGAGAAAATGCAGCCTGGACCCTCTAATTTTAGTCATTTTCTGCAGCACCTTTTAATTTTCAGTACCTAATAGTTTCCTCTGTCTCTCTGTTTGGGGGCATTAAATTGTCTTGGAGTAATCACTCAAAATACCAGTGAGATTGGAAACCAGGTATATGGCTCATCATGCTGGTTGGTCACCAGTTTCCAGTCTGTGAGTTAACGAGTTAACGAAACTCTCTAGGTTGAGGTTTAAATACCACCTCCCTGCTCACCTGCTCTTCCTGTTATCTCTGAGTTTGATTCTTTAGTATCACTGTCACCTTGTGGAAGGACTGAAGGGATGCCAACAGAGCTCATTGCCATGCCTGGCACCAGAATATGAATCCTTCCCCAGTTGCTTCCAACTGGCCTGTTTTTTCCACCTGCCTCCAGTTTTACCCTTCAGGGATGCGCTGGTCCCCAGCTATGCTTACCTTGGATGCTAAACTAAAGAACTGTACCCCACTGCTCTAGGCAGAATCCTCCTAAGAGGTTTCCCTCTTTCTCCAAACTGCGTCCCTTCCCCTAGTGATCAAGGGCTTGCCTGGTGCACATGCATCCTCCCTCATGCGTGCCCATGTTGTCTGCAGATGAAGCTCTCACGAACTTGTGCTGTTGCTTTCCACATGTCTGTAGAGCAGCCATTTCAACCACTGCACAGCAAGAATTTTGACAACGTGCAGCATGTGGTCAGGGACATGGACCTCTTTTCCCTTAGATGGTCAAATAAAAAGGTGACAACAGCCAACACAGCAATAGCTGTCAGATTCAAATTAATCAAAATTATACTTATTTCTTTTTTTTTGTCAGCACTGCAAGAAATATACTTTTTGGTGTGCTGCAGAATTTTAGTATTTAGTGTATGCGTGCCGTGAGATGAAAATGGATGATGTAGAGTGATGTAAATAAACATCCATTTGCAAATGTTACTGAATTCGTAGAAGCTTTTTTTGGCAATTACATATTAGTTTCAATTAACATAGTAAACCTGAAAATCCTAAGATGGTAAAAATTTGTTAAACATTTTAAATGTTAGAAAGCAATTCTTATACTAGCTGTTGCAGTCAAAATGTTTTCGAAATACAAACCTGATCTTGTTATTCCTGTGCTCTGGGGAGTCTTGAGACTTTAAAATTTACAGCCCTCACATAATGCTGTGAAGTACAGCATTCACAATCCTGTGTAAGCTGGTCTCTGCTTATATGTCTGTCTTTATTTGGGGGTTATTTTCTCCATAACTGTTTGTGTAGTTGCTGAATATCATGGAGATTAAGAGCACAGTTTTGTACATTGTGTACCTAGTACTAGTTTATGTTTTAACTGGACATTTGTACCTTCTGGCCACCATCAGCCCATTGAGGGGGACCACAGTTAACAGTGCTGTGTGGTCTATTTGAAAAGCGCTGAGAGAGTAGATTCTGAAAGTTCTAATCACAGGGAAAATAACATTTTTTTTTGTAACTACAGGAAGAGATGGGTGTTAATTAAACTTATTGTGGCAATTATTGCATAATATATGTACGTCAAATCATCATGCTGAGCACCTTAAACTTACGCAGAGCTGTGTGTGCGTCAATGATAGCTCAGTGAAACTGAGAATAAAAAAGGGGGACGAAGCCCAGTTTTGGAATCCATCATTGTTTAAGTCCTGGCTCTGCCATTGAGCTCCTGTGGGCTCGGTTTTCGTCTTTGAACCAACCATGGTGGTCGTGCCAGTTAAAGGCGCTGCTGACCGTAAGGCAGGTAGTGCTCCCTGGTCATCGCGGGTGTGTCCTTGCGCACAGGGTGCGCTTTCGCCCCTCCAGGCTGCTGTGCAGCTGCTACTGCTTATGCCTTGTTCACCCGATGCCCATTACTGCTCTTCATTCCTCCTCGTTGGGCTAAAATCCACCTTTACGTGAACCTTTTCTGAGCCATCAAACCTCCTCCGCCCCCTTTCCTTCCTCTTCCCTGTTGCTCATGGAAACCTCTCGTTTTGTTCTCTGTGTTGTCATTTACCCATTTTTTCCATACTAGACTATGAACTAACTGAAGGCAGAAACAGTATCTTATCCTTTGCTGGAAGATTTGGCATGGTGCCTGTATGAAAAGATTGTAGCTTTAACAGCATTTAAAAATGGGGTTTTAAAGTCGGATAATTGGCGTAACAGAAGTTTGCACGGTGTGTAGTGAGGGTGTCTAGGAGGCAGCTGGAGTGGGCTTGATGAGGCAGGGGGTGCCCAGATGTGGCAGCACCCGGAGGGCAGGCTGGAGCGGGGCTGATGCTTTTGCCCACCGGCCTGGGACCTGGTGGCTTGATAACTAGTTGTGAGATCTTGAAGCTGCATTCAGCATGACTTTTAGGAATTGCTCAGAGTACTTTATTTTTTCTTAGGTAATGTTTTCATGCGGTGAAATGCATAGGTTTTGAGCACAGGAGTTTTGTCAAATGCACATGCTGGTGTAACCAGTACCCTAATCGAGACATAAAACATTTTTATCACTCAGGAAAGTTTCCTTCCAGAAGGACACTTGGTCTCCACCTCTCATAGGCAATCGGCCTTCTGATTTCTAGCATCACGGATTGCTCAGGGAACTGTTGAACAGCCATAAAATGTCTTTACATCAGTGTGTTCCTTTTCCAGTGCAGCATTTTACTATTTCTTGAACACATCTTTAGTTGGCAAATAAGAAAGGATTTTAGGACAGGAGGGGAGGGAGTGTACAAAATCCTTGTGGGAAGGAACTGATTCGCACAAACAGAAACCAGGATAGGGAGGCATTTGTTAGAACAGTCTGACTCCAGGAAGTGTAAACAGCCCGGTCAAGGTATTTCCTGAGGAACAGGGAGGATTCCAGTACACTGTCAGTCATTCTGGCTTCTTCCAGTGTACTGGTGCACCAAAAACTGCGAATGGGCCTCTATTCAAGTGTAGGGAAGTACAAAGAGCTGGTACCTTTAATAAAACAGGGTGTCCTTGAACCAGTTAGAGAAGTGAACTGGCTGTGCCAAAGGGAATGAATGATTCTCTGGTTCTATTGCCAAGTTATCCTCAGAAAGCTTTGTACTAATCTACAACCATGAACAGGGGTGGAGGGTCCCAGCTTCTCCAGCTACTGGCCAGAGCAGAAAAATTGTCATTTGCATTTTCCCTCCAAATAAGCTGAGGAAAGACACATAATGTCCTTGCTGATGCTGATAAGCATTTACCTAACAGATGACTCATTGGGTTCTCCCCATGGAGGGAGGGTGAAGCTGGTAGAAGGAGTGTTCTATCCCCTCTAAATGTGATTACAAAGGGCCAGGGGGGGCCCTGGCCAGGCGAGGGGAGTCTCCAAGGTCATGGATATGGTAGGGCCATTAATGAGTGTCCTGAGTTGTCTTGCTTTTCATGTGGGTTGTTTGGAGATAGGCCTTTGGAATTCTCACCGAAATGATGGGGTAAGAAAGGAGCCGTTGGCCGTTTTGAGAAAGCAGAGCACTTTGATGCTTCTTCATCCATTTGTAAAGCCTAGAAATTCTTTTTTTAAAAAATTTTAATCATTTTTTATTGTAATTCTATTACAGTTGTCCCAGTTCTTCCCCCTTTGCCCTCCTCTGCCCAGCCTACCACCCCACAGTTAATTCCCACACCATCATCCATGTTCGTGGGTCATTCACACACGCTCTCTAACTAGTCCCTTCCCCTTCTTTCCACCATTGTCCCCCTCCCCTCTCCCCTCAGTCACTGGCAGTCTATTCCATGTTTCCTGCCTGCTTCTCCTGGGCTGAGAGGAGTAAGGCCCTGCACGTGTGGCAGGGAGTGTGCTAACTTATTCAGTCTGTTTGGTTCCCATCCTTCCTGGCAGTGCTCCAGCCCTGTCTCTGTGCATGCCGGGACAGCTTTGGTTCCTTTTACCTCCCACTTCCTTTTTATTTTTATTTTTCCAATATTTTATTGTTTATGCTATTATAGTTACCCCAGCTTTTCCCCCTTTGCCCCTCTCCACCCCCGCCCCCACACTCCCTCAGGCAATCCCCACACCATTGTCCATCTCCATGGGTCCTTCACATATGTTCTTTGGCAACTTGGTGGGAACCACCCCCTCCCCTCTGACAGCTGTCCGTCTGTTCCATGTTGCTGTGCTTCTGGTTCTGTTTTGCTCCTGAGTTTATTTTGTTTCCCCCTTCTTTTTTAAACTGCTTCTCAACATAACAGCATTTAAGTTCTAGAAAAGCAGCTGTTTTGAGAATGTTAAAAAATACAAAGCAACATCAACAAATTTGCTTGACCCTTCTAGTCTGGAGGAAGTGGACTTTGTGAGGTGAACTCTTTTATCCATTACCAGCTGCACATTGAGCTCTTCCAGTGTCCTGCAGTCCCCAACACGAAGCTCTCAGTGCTTGTGGAAGGAGTGAATGTGTTGTGTCCAGTCAAAAAGGTTGGCTAATTTACTGGGTTGACCAAAAAGTCCACTGTGTTTATTCTGTACAGGGGCCCTCCCTGTGCTTAGTTGTCTTTAACTTCATTCGAAACAATTTTGTGAGATTGTATTGTAACAACTGTCATATCAGCGTAGATCTTAAAAAAAACCTTATCAAAATCGATGAATTTTTTGAAGCCATTTTAATATTGAAAATGGAAGAAAATATACATTTTCTGCATATTATGCTTTATTATTTCAAGAAAGGTAAAAATTCAACTGAACCCCCCCCCAAAAAAAAAAAAAAGATTTGTACAGTGTATGGAAAAGGGGCTGTGACTGATTGGACATGTCAAAAGTGGCTTGTGAAGTGTCTTGGTACTGTTGACATTTTGGCCGAATAATTCTTTGCTGTGGGGCTGTCTGATGCATGGGAAGATGGTTAGCAGCACCCCTGGCCTCTACCCACTAGAAGCCAATAGTGGGAGATAGCCAAAGTACTCAAAACATCCAAATCATCCAAAAAGTTATTGGTGAAAATGAAAAATTATTTTGTGGAAAAAGCGAAGTGGAGTCTTTGGCCAGCCAATAATTGATGTTTGCAGATTGCCTTAAGACCGTTAACTGTCACAAATGTATTTCAGCCTGAGGAAATAATAAATTATGTGCACCCATGCTTATGCTTTAGCTTCTGAAGGTAATAATTGGGTGCATTTCTTTAAAAATCCTTTTGCGTGCCCCAGACTCTCAGTAAGGAGAACAGCCGTCACATATGCAGAGCTTTGAGAACAGAGACTTCATGTGCTCAGTCTGCCGCTGGGCTCCGCCGAGATGGACATTAGCGAACCCTGTAAATGAATCCCAGCGCAGCCCCGTAAACAGCCTTTCCAGACTGTAAAATCCTCCCTCGTGGGGTGCTTGAAGACCGGTTCTAATTTCTGAGTACAGGATACTCAATTTGGTGCTTGAGTAAATTTAGATGAGGTTGTACAGCACCAGACATTATGTCTGTCTTTAAGGACAGTGGGAATTTTCATAAGGAGAGAGGTTAGAAAAATTTCGTGTGGGTTCAGTGGGCAGAACTGGTAATCACTGATTGGTTACAGTGAGACTTTTTTGTTTGGCTCCGGTATTTTGAAGACCCGTCTATAAATAAAGAGCTATCCTACCACAGCTGACTTGAATAGTGAGTTACCTACCAGGGAAGGTTTTACAAAAGAAGGTAGGTAACTGACTACTGAAGCAACTAGTATTTTTTCCCTCTGCTGTGCAGCAGACATGTGGCAAGTGCATTATGCACTAATACTCTTACAACGAAGGGATATGAGAGGTAAAATAATTTGCTCAAGGAAACTAGAACTAGTGAGTGGTAATTGGGGATTTGAACCCAGACAGTTTGGCTCCACAGCCTTACCTCTTCATCAGCACCCTCTGCTGCCTGGGCAAGTGACATTGGTCAGAACACTGCGGTGAAGGGTTTATAAGTCAGGAAGAGAATGGGCTCTTAGTCCTCATTCCATCCGAAGCTGTAAGATTAGCCCTTTTCCATTTTTGACTAGTGCTGCCCACCACAGCAGGTTCTGGCTTGTGAAGTTAGTGCCCGGAGTGCACATGCTGATCAATTGTTGTATAAGCTACAGAACTGCTGATAGACGCTCCTGAGCAGTTGCAAACTTTAGAGCACAGGTGGCAAACACAAGGCCTGTAGGCCGAATCCATCCGGCCCTCCACCTTGTTTTACGCGGTGGCAGCTCCGAGCTCTTGCTTCACTGTTAAGGAGTAGTTACATTTGTACAGTCCTAAAGTTACATTCAGCCCTTCGAAGACAACTGCGAGGCTGATGTGGTCCCCGGTGAAGATGAGTTTGACACCCCTGCTTTAGAATTATGGACTATGTGTATCTAAGTGAATGGATTCGTGCTCAATAAACCACTTAAAACATTATAAAAGGGACGTATTTTTATATGGTGACATTGAGTTATATTTTGAACTGGAGTAGGAGATCAGTTTTATTTAACTAGTTTCTTTTCATTGATACAATTTATAAAGTTATCAGTTTCTTTTCTTTAAAAAAATTATTTATGTATTTAGAGGGAGGGAAAGGGAAAGAGAAGAGGAGGGAGAGAAACACTGATTGGTTGCTTCTCGTGTGTCCCCAACCAGGGGCCAGACCTGCAAAACTGACTGGGAATTGAACTGGTGACCCTTTGTTCGAAGTACTATACCCAACCAACTGAGCCATGCTAGCCAGGGCTCACTTTCTTTTCTTATACGGACTAGTAGTCCATGGCTTAACAAAAATTCTACAGACTGTTACTGTACAGTCTGTAGAATTTCCAAATATATGTTATGCTTTGCTGCACATACTTTCTTATAAGTGTTTCAGACATGTAGGTACTGAAGCAAAGAGCGTAATCAAAGATTTTTGCCTTCTTGACTAGATTGAAATTTGATCTAGATATCTGAGGCTGGAAGAAAGTATCTGAATTATTTTTTTACACCACAATTTTATAATATCCAAAGGAAGTGCAGTCATTGCGAATCTCATTATACACTTTGGTTCTGGAATTCTTTCTCATTAGACTTTTAAAAAAAATTCTGTCTTCTTTTCTTTTCTTTTCTTTTCTCTTTTCCCTCCCTTCCTTCCTTCCTTCCTTCCTTCCTTCCTTCCTTCCTTCCTTCCTTCCTTCCTTCCTTCCTTCCTTCATTGTTGTTCAATTACAGTTGTCCCAATTTTCCCCCATTGCTCTCCCCTGCCCCACCCACCCCTGCTCCCACAGTCAATCCCCACCCTGTTGTCCATGTCCATGGGTCCTTTATACACGCTCCTTGACTAGACCCTCCCCCTTCTCTCCCTCATTTTCCCCTTCTTTCCCCCATTCCCCCCATCCCCCTCCCCTCTGGTCGCTGTCAGTTTGTTCCTTATTTCCATGTCTCTGGTTCCGTTTTCTCATTTGTTTGTCTTTTATTCTGTGTGATGAAGGAGAAGAAATAAGCAAACGTTTTACCTTTCCTTCTTGAGTGGTGCACGATTAATTTGGAACTTTTGTCCAGAGAAGATACTGTCAGTCTGTCAATAGCAGCAGACACAGTTGGTCACACTTCCCTTCTGGAAGCACTTCCTTCATTTGCCTTCTGGACTTTTCTTCCATTTTAACTGATGTTTCCGATTTTGCTTTGCTAAATCCTTCTTATTGCTTTGATCAGTAAATATTGGAATATGCCTGGGCTTATCTTCCCATGTTTTCTCCTGTTCATCCTCAGTCTCTCCTTAGCAGACACTGTGAGACCCATAGCTTTCTACACTGTCTGCATGCTGATGACTTCCATGTTTGTATTGCTGGCCTCTTGACTCATATATTTTCTACTAAAGCAGCGATTTTCAACCCTTTCCATGTCATGGCACACATAAACTAATTACTAAAATTCTTTGGCACACCAAAACATATATTTTTGCTGATGTGACAAAAAATAGGTTTACTTTTGATTCATTCACATTGGATGGCTATTGTTGTATTTACTGTTATCATTTTTTAAATTTGATAATCTAAGGGAAAAGAGGTCAGTGTTCGTGACTAAATAGTCAGGTATTGCATGTTTTAAGAGTTCTTGCAGCACAGCGGTTGAAAATCACTGTACCAGAGATTTCCAATCGTAGGTTAAATAGGCACATCACATTTTGTGTAAAACAACTCCTAGTTCCTCCCCCTTCCTGCTGTCTACCTACTCATGCCCCCACTGTTTCTCATCTTAGTAAATGGCACCAGCGTTCACCCTCTTGCTCAGGTCCCCAACTTTGGAGTCCTTATGGTCTTATTTCTGTCATATGCCACATCCAGTCTGTCAAGAAATCCAGTAGGCTCTATCTTCAAATATTTCCAGAATTTGACCACTTCCTGTGATATCCGCTATCACCTCCCCGCTTCCAAAGTAACAACCAGATTCCTCTTTCGAAATGCAAACCAGAGAGTATGCCTCCAACTCTGTCTTCTCTTCCTGTTCCCTACCCCCCAACAATGGCTACCCGTTACACTCAGCGTAAAATCTGAATTGTGAAGCCACAATCTATCTCCTGCTTGCCTGTCTCATCTCTGCCCCCACTCCTCATCTTGTTTACCACGCTCCAGTCATGCCGACTTCCTGCTGTTCCTCAAATGTCCGAAGAAGGTTTTCATTTGAGAGCCTTTGTGTTACTGTTCCTTCTGCACAGATACATTATTCTCACTTATTCAGATCTCAGCTTAAATGATACCCGCTCTTCTGCTCCCACCCCATAAAATAACCGCCCTTGTCACTTTGTACTCTTGTATTCCATAGCACTTGTCATCACTTGGCTTTTGTATGATATGTCTATTTAGTTGTTATTCCCACTAGAATGTAAGTGCTTGTGAGCAAGGGCTTAATTTGTTTCCAAGCCTTCAATAGCAGCTATTTAGTAGGCACTCAGTATATATTCATTGGGTAAATAAATGAGTGAATGAACAAATGTCTTTTAATTCTTTATACTTGAAATCTTTTTACCCCTGTGATTGGACTGTCTTCCTGGCTGTGCTCATTCACCACGAGAAGTTGGTTTTGTTACATTAGGATTTTTCTTCTTCCTCAAGTTCAGTTCTAGATTATGTTTGAAGCATTTAAAAAAAAAAACAACAAGCTTAAACCATGAGAAATAGACTTTGTTCATCTAATTGTAAAGATGTCCAAAGATAAAAGTTGAAGACAAGTCTCCTTAGCTGAATATCCTGTGCTGGGGACATACATTGTCAGAAACTTTGGGAATTAGTCACAGAAGCACCTTACAGGTCTCTGATACTGAGCTCTAGCTTGAGCACGGATGGTGCCTAGCTGCTAACTGGAGACAGAAAAGCAAGAAACAGCTTTATCTGGTTTAGACAGAAAAGAAAATGGTTAAAAATTTGAGAACAGGAGCATTTCTTCCACCTGCCCCAACTTGAACATCCAAAGCCCACCTCAGGCGTCCACAGTGCTGCTCTTTAGGCCAGTTGGTCAGGAATCCCACCCAAGCGGCTCATAAAGCAGAGGAGTGGAGGCTCTCAAAGGACTTTGCTCAGAAGTGAGGGAAAAGGGAAGATGAAACTCCTTGTCTGTTTTGATGAAGACTAGCGTTCTCTTAACTTGTTTTTTTTTTTTTAATTATTCCTCCTCACTGCCATATGAATTGAGTGATACTGTGCTTTTTATAAATATGTGTATTTCTTACAGATGAGAAAAGAGTCAGAAAACTTGTTTCTTTCCCAGCCCCACACAGCTGGTAGAACCAGCATTCGAAGTTGGATTTTTCTAACAGACAAGCTCAAGCTCTCCGCCACTTCATTTACCTTCCTCTGTTTCCCGCCCTCTTTCATCGCTGCACCTGCTGTCTTGGCACAGTCACCCTGATGTGCTGCTGTTAGCTGTGCCACGTGTTGTCTCTGTCTCTCTCCGCTTCCTGCTTCACAATTAGGGCTAAGTTAAAAAGTATCGGAAAGTGCTTCGACTTGATATAAAATGCAGTGTAAATTCACATGGAGATGAGAACAACTTCCTGCTCCTGGGGTGTGATGAGCTTAGAGGCAGTGCATTTGTGGTGAGGAAGGGAACCGTGAGGATGCTTGCTATGGTGGTTCTTTCTGCCCTAGTCCACACCGGGACAATACGGTCACAGGGCATGGAGTAAATGCGGATGGTGAACAGCAAATCTGTGGGCAGTTTGAGGATGGGAGAAGCATTTGGAAGCTACTAGAGAAGATCCTTTTTGAGCTGGACCAGAAAGATGATGCGTTGGGTAGAGGTGGTACTAGTATGAGCAAGGAGGGTCTTTTGGATTATCCTGTTGGCAGGACCGTGAAGCTAGAAGTCTACTTAGTGTGGAAGGTGCTTATTTGAAGGTAATGAGAATTCCAGGACCTGATTATAGATAAAGACCTTTTGATTTTTTTCTGTAATTGCCGTATCAGGTGATGTCGGAATCCAGGAGACAGCATGGCTCAGTGAAGGGAAAAGACCATACCACGTAGAGAGGAACAAGGACTTAGCCTTGGAAAGTATCTTCTGTTAAGAGGACAGGAAGAGGAAAGGGCGTCCATAGTCAAAGAGCTAGGCAGAAAACCAAGAATGTGGTAGGGATCCCAGAGGAACTCTGGGTTTTGTGGAGACAGGAAGAGGATTATCAACGGTGTTCAGAACTGGAAGATGTGATCTAGGGGAAAGAAATGGGAACGAGGCTATTGACTTTGGCAAGAGAGCCGTCTCTCAGTTGTTCAAAGTACAGCTTTGGAGTGTCAGTATGAGAGCCAAACCAAGCTGTAGAAAATCTGGAAAGTCTTAGTATAGGGACACTGTGGGAAAACAGGTAAGAGAAGTTGGCAAGAAATCAATATTCTCTTCAGTTGGGTTAACAAAACCCATCCCTACTTCCAGCCTACATTACTAGATGTAGTAGAAGTACAAACCCTACAGATTTAAGCGAAATATACTTCAGGACAAGGGGTCTAAAAAAAAAAAAATTGTGGTCTGCTATATAAAGTACTAAAGTTGAAGCACTCAACATATTTTAGAAATCTGTGACCTTGACATGCTAAAGATCACCTGGAAGTCACTTTAGTCTTCTGAATTTACTTCCTCACTTTCTAAACAGGGAAAATGTCTCTTCTGTCCTTAGGGTTTTTAGCTGATAGTAATTTGGTGAAGATACTTTCTTTTTAATGTTTAGAATACATGTATCTTAGTTTGATTTACCGACTCTATGAAGCCTGAAGTCATATTAATCTGGGAACAGATGCTAATAAAAAAGGAAATAAACCATTTCTGACTTTGAAATAGAGATTCCTGTAAGTGCCACGGAGGTGTACATTTGCGGCACGTCGTGTCTTTGTTTCTTTCTGGGCCCTGGAGTGGTGTCCTGGCAAGAGTGGCAGGGTTGGGGGTGACAGTGCATAGGCACAACTTGCACCTGGCAGGTCCCAGAGTAACATGTGTGATGGTGGACAAGGCGTGTAGTGTCCCCAGGCCCAAGTGGCTACCACTACACAATGAGGAATGCAAGGTGGTGATAAGGTGTAGACAAAAATTTGGAATGTGTGCAGGCACTCAACACACAGTGCCGTGATGATGATGATGATGATGATGATGATTCTCAAATCTTTACAGAAAGTGGATTATTAAGTGATGAGTTTCTTTGTCTCTCCTAGAATGGCTAATTCGAAAGGTCACGTGTGTGTGTGTGTGTGTGTGTGTGTGTGTGTGAATCCCTCCACACACTTTGATAACTTACTTCTTATCCTAACCTCTGATTTGTGAATGTGGGTTTTTGTTAAGTTCTTTCTATATTGTTCTTAACTGTAATAAAAATCTTTTAATCTGTGAGAAATTAAGGTTGGGATGAACAAAATACCTTAAGAGCAATGGGTTCTGTTTCTTGATGGTATTTCTGTCCTCTTCTCTCCAGGGACCCTCATGTGCCTTTCTGTACTTTTTTGCTATTGACTCCTTTCTGTTATTGGACTTATGAATCTAAGGTTAGCGACTTGCCTGAGACTTTTAAGTTGAAGGAACAGAATTCCCTGTCTGTTGCACTGTTGCAAACACGGGCATGTGTTCTTGCACTCACTGCTCACTTCTGTTAGCTCCTATCTGTTTGAAGTTTCACGTTAGAGAGTAGGGTGTGTAGATCAATGTGTTACGTTTGTTCTTTTCATGAAATAAATAAATAAATAAGTTGTTTTCTCAATTATTTTTTGTTCCTGTGCATCTTTTTTTTTTTTTTTATTATTCTTTAAGTTACTTTTCATGTTTGCTGTGTCTTTGAGCCATCCTTTCAGTTCAGCTCTTCTGCTGTATTCAGTTTGGAAAAGACAATTGTAAGATCTTTCCAAGAAGAACATTTTATGATGTCTTACTAAAAATTAGCCTAATGAGCTACTTTAGAAAAGAGAAGCTTTTGTGGTTTCATGAAGAAAAGAGATGCATTTTTAGGTATTTTGTTTAAAGGATAGTTTATACAACTGATTCTTTTTAAGCCAATTTGCAAACAGTTTTAGACTTGGAAAATGCTTGTAAGCCCTTAAAGGTATAACTTGCCAAATAGCTGATATTTTTGAAATTTGGCTTTAGTTCTGGTAAAAGAATGTGGTTGACAGCCACACTGTAATTTACAGTAATCCCTTTTTGTGTAAGAAAATGAATCTACTTTGCTTAATAACTTCCAGATGAGTTTCTGGCTCCTTGATTATTACCAAGTCATTTTAAGATTCAGGTTTTATTATTCAATTTAGTTGAATAATAAAGCAACCCTTTTTGTACTCGTAATGACCAATGTGACGTTAAAATCCTTTGTAAAACTGAAACACTTTGGGGAGAATTGCATTTTGGGTGGGTCATTTCGGGGCACAAACTTATGATGTGGCCAGTGACTCTCAGCATTTGGCATAATGTGGGACTCAGAAGTGTCAATCATCTCTGGACTAGCTTGTGGCTAGTCCAGGCTGGAAGGAGATCAATTTGAGGTTCTGCTAGTGCCATAAAGGAGAACTTTCTTGGAAGCCCACTCATATATTTTCACTTACATTGGTCACCCTCAACTGCAAGAGAATTTAGAAAATATTTTTAGCTGGACACATCATTGCTGCCAATGATATTGGGGTTCTGTTACTAAGGAGGAAGATGTTGAGAATGCAGACAATGACATCTCTGCCACACTTATTTTCTAATTGTTTTTTTCTCATAGTATTTTGCTTTGTGATGATTGCAGTCTAGTGTCTTAGCTCTCTGAGGGTATTATATTATTGGTTTTTTTCCTTGCTCCTAGCATTGTCCTTCTTTCTTTCATCTGCCTGCCTGCCTGCCTCCCTGCCTCCCTCCCTCCCTCCATTCCTCCCTCCCTTCCTTCCTCTCCCTCCTATCCCATTTTTTTCATCCTTTCCCTTTCAGCTTTGGTCTCTTTTAAGTTGAAAGTTTCTTTTAAATCTCTGATGATCCTTGTCCATCTGTTTTCTACATTTTCTACCAACCTCCATACATCCAGCCGTCTTCCTTACCACCCCTCTCCTGCTCAAAGGATCTGTTGGCTCTTGACCCTCTGAGTCTGTTCTAGGGGAACTTATCTGCTTTGCTCTTTCCCTTTGCATGTCCCAAGGTTGAAATTTCCTTCTTTTCCCCAAAATTCTGTTCTAGTTTTCTTCTACTACTGTGTCTTTTCTGATTATCTTTGTCTTGAAGGTAAAGCCTTAAATTTCGGTGCTGTCATTTTGGTGGGGTTTTTGGGAGGCGACGAAGCAAGATGTGCAGCCAGTTCATTGTGTTTAACCAGAAGGCCAGTAGGTTTGTATATATTATACATATGCATTGCATCATAGAATAAAAGAGTAGGAAAAACATGGATTGAATGAGGGTTATAATTATTTACAATTATTGTTGAGTGTAATTTCACAGCCGACCCCAGTGTATTTCCTGGTTTCCCCTAGGTCTGATTATAGCCCCTTCCTGTGTGACAGGAGGCTGCCCCTCAGCACTTCGGAGCCAATTGGATTTGGCCATCTGGGTGTGTCAGATGGAGACAAGGAAGAGTGACAGTAGGGTCAGAGGTTTCTTCCCCATTCCCTCCTACTGCCTCTCGAGAACCTTGACAACTGAAACTCCCATCCGCCTGTCCTCCTCAATGGCCCAGATGTATTTTTCTGGTTTTCACCGAGTGTTTCCCTCTCTAACCTGCCACTCCCGAAGGTGCCTTCCCACGCGTGCTGCCCTGCCTTCTGTGCCTTGACTCCCTTGTTGGTTCCCTTCCTTCTCCCTACACACATGTAAGAGCTCTGCTTCTTTAAAGGCTCTTCATGTAAATCATGTGAATTGTGATCGATTTCCTGCTGGAATCCTGATTTATAGTCCAGATTTTTTATTTGCGGGAAGGGCAGAGGATAGTGTAGAAATGATGAAAATGAGAAAGGCAATGGCAACAGTGTGGTCATTGTGGGGAGTAGGGGGTGGGGACGCTGGGAGAGGCTACAGGGAGGGTAAATGGTGTTGGAAGGACACTTGGCTTGGGGTGGTGAACACACAGTACAGTGTGCAGATGAAGGTGGAAGAAAATATGCAACTTTTTCCAGCATGTTATGCTATATTGTTTCAAGAAAGGTAAACATGCAAGTGGAATGCAAAAATAATTGCATAGTGTATGGAGAAGGTGCTGTGACTGATCGAACATGTCAAAAGTGGTTTGTGAAGTTTATACTGGAGATTTCTCTCTAGATGATGCTCCATGGTCAGGCAGACCAGTTGATAGTGACCAAGTCAAGACATTAATTGAGAACAATCAATGTTATACCACATGAGAGATAGCTGACATACTTAAAATATTCAAATCAAGCATTAAAAATCATTTGTACCAGCTTGGTTATGTTAAAAGCTTTGATGTTTGGGTTCCACATAAGTTAAGTAGAGAATGTGATTCTCTACTTAAATATAACAAAAATATTCCATTTTTAAAACAAATTGTGATGAGCGATGAAAAGTGGATACTTTCCAATAACGTGGAACAGAGGAGATCGTGGGGCAAGTGAAGTGAACCACCATCAACCACACCAAAGGCTGGTCTTCACCCAAAGAAGGTGATGTTGTGTAGATGGTGGGACTGGAAGGGAGTCCTCTATTATGAGCTCCTTCTGGAAAACCAAACAATTAATTCCAACAAGTACTGCTCCCAATTAGACCAACGGAAAGCAAGCACTCGACGAAAAGCGGCCAGAATTAGTCAACAAAAAACACATACTCTCCCATCAGGATAACATAAGACCCGTGTTTCTTTGATGACCAGGCAAAAACTATTACAGCTTGGTCAGGAAGTTGATTCATCCGCCATGTTCACCAGACATGGCATCTTCGGATTTCCGTTTCTGTTTTTACAAAATTCTCTTCATGAAAAAAAATTGCAGTTCCTTGGAAGACTGCAAAAGGCAGCTGGAACAGTTCTTTGCTCAAAAAGATAAAAAGTTTTGGGAAGATGGAATTATGAAGTTGTCTGAAAGATGGCAGAAGGTAGTGGAACAAAATGGTGAATATGTTGTTCTATAAAGTTATTGGTGAAAATGAAAAATGTATTTTATTTTTACTTAAAAACGGAACAAACTTTTTGGCCCATCTCATCCTTGGACATGACTCATGGAGGGAAGGGAAAAGAAAAATCCTGAAGTCTAATCTTCACGGGGCTGGTCCTAATGGAGGCTGCCTGTGTGCCAGTTCTGAACTCAGCTCCTTCGTAGCCAACAGAATCGACGTAACCTTTCCAAGAGCCACGGGTTTTACATCCAAATGAAACTTGCTGGCTAGGATTTCTCTCCACTGGCTCTCAGTGTGGACATTCTACAGTTGACTAACCAGAGGCTAAGCATGGCATCTTAGAAACCGTAACTATGGCAACCCCTTAGTATATAAAATGTGCCTGCATTTATTCCAATGTCATAATTTAAGAAAAAAAATGTCACAGTCCAGGTTTGAGTATAAAAACATCTTTATGCATTAAAAAATGCTAAAGTGCAAGAAAAACTTTTAAATAGATATCAAAGGTGAATAACCACTCTAAATTGCTGTATAGATGGTGGAAACATGATAAATGTTGACAGTACATCTCTAGAAAGCTTAAAACATTTTTATATGTACCTGGAGTGGTAGCATATTAAATACAGCTTTTTTCCTCCCCCTCAACTTCAAATTCAAGCTATCCACCTTCTCTGGACCCATGGACAGATTTGGATCCCTAGGGGAACAACACCATCAGTTTCCATGGCCACCGAAAGGAGAGCAGGTAGGAACTGTCCCCTGAACACAAGGGTAGAAGAGCATAGACACCTAGGAGCAGGGAATTTTCCTTCTGGTGTCTCAAGACAGATAGGGATCTACCTGCAGATTGCCTGGCCACCACCTGGACGGAAACCACCGGGCCTCCACCACACAGGGCAGCCCAGAAGCTGGATGTGAGTTGCAACAAGGAGACAAGGAAAAATAGCCAGATACTTACCAGGCTCGAGCAGCAGAAGGGAGAACAAGCAAAATCTTCCCAACTCTAATGAAACAGAGCAAAAACTGAACACTGCAGGAAATTCAAATCAATAAAAAATTTCTCTTTGTAACCAAACAATATATAATTCATGAACTAAAATACTTGCGGATGAATCAAAGCACAGCAGTTACCAAGATCAGTGGCCTCAAAGAAATATCAGCCACAGAGCAAATCTACAGAGATGGACAAAGATCCTGAAACGACTTTGGGAAGAGCCATAGGAGACTTAAACATAAACACAAAGAGCTGCAAAAAGACATGAGTGATTTCAATGAGTCAGATAAGATCCGATATATTCTGATGGAGAAAAATACATAGCCAGCTTCCAGATCAGAAGACTTGTCATCCACAGCACCGGGAATGAGAAGACAGGGGAGCAGTTCTACAGAGCTCGGGGACAGAGTCTGCAGTCTGAAACTTCTACAGCCAGACAGCGATCATTCACCTGTGAGATAACAGAAAGATATTTCCAGATCTCAACTATTCCGAAAGGTTGTTTTTTTTTTTTTTTTTGTTTTAACTCATAATAGGATCTAAGGAAAATATCTGAAAAATACATATAACTAAGCTATAACATAGGTTTTGAGATAGAAGATGAAAGGAAGAAGAAACAATAGTAGATCAAGATCTTAAGTAATGAGACTGAGGTATGTAATGTGAAATAAGGACCCCATTGGTTTAGAGACAGAGGAAGCGAAGGAAAGAGAGAGGGAGAGACACACTGATGTGAGAAGGGACATCCATCTGTCACCTCTGGCACACCTACTGTCTGTGTTCTTTGGTGTCCTTTCTTGAACAGCAATTCTTTACTTTGGTGTCACATACATCCATTCTTGTGTTATGGTTAAGAATTTTATGGTCCCTTAGCCATAAAGGTATCCTTCTCTTTAGCCTTCTGATACCTCTGTAATTTTATATTCACGTTTGGGTCATCACTGAATTTGGAGTGTCGTTTGTATGTGGTGTGGGGTAGCCTTTCCTGGCACTGTGTCTCCCCGTTTTCCTAGCACCATGTCCCAAGTAACCTGTTCCCTTGTCCGTCAAGGACCATGTAGAGCCGAGTCTGTTTTAGAGTTTTCTCCTGTTCATTTGTCTGTTGCTGCACCCGCATCACTGTCTTTTATTGACTCTGAGTGATGTCAAATAGTAGGCGGTATGAATCTCTTCTTACTGCAGTGTTTTAGAATTGATTTATCTATTTGAAAACTTGTACTTTTCTATATAAACTTTGAAATCAGTTTAGAGAGTTCTTCAAATAATCCAGGTAGTATTTGATTGAAATTGCTTGAATTTCTAGATCAGTTTGGGGAGAATTGGCACCTTTACAATATTTTATTCCATCTGTGAACCTGATATATTCCTTTAATTTTCAAGTCTTCTTTAATATTCTTTTGATACATTTTTAAAGTTATGGATAAATTTCTTGTTTATCAGGTTAAGCTTAGGAACTTCATAGTTTTCCTGTTGCTCTGAATGGTATCTCATTCATTTCTAGCTTCTAATTTGTTACAGTAGAAAAATGCTGTTGAGAGGCTTGCCTTGAATTTGGGAACTCAGCTCTCTCATTAGTTCTAAGGGTTGACTGATTTTTCTCTGTAGATAATCAAATCATCTCTAAGTAGTGGCAACTTTATCTCTTTCCTTTCCTCTGTCATATTTTTTCTTACTACACTGGTCAGGATCTACAGCATTATGTGGCATCTTTGGTTCTCATCTTACCAGGGATGCACCAAAGGTTTCTCTTTTATACGACAGTTTATGCCATGACTTTATTATTCTACTGCATTCTACTTTCTATTATTCTACTTTATGCCATAGTTTTGGGTACATATTGCTTAAAAATCAATTTATGGGCTCTTTCAGCTATTCCTGGCTTTGAGAAAATTTATCATAATTAGACATTGAATTTCACTAGATAAGTTTTTGGCATCTTTTACAGTAATGTGAGTTTTTTTTTTTTTTTTAAATCTAATCCATTCATGTGGTGAAATATACTGACAGATGTGCTGATAATTAAGCTAACCTTGCTTCCTTGGAATAAACCCCTTGAGATGATAATTAAAAAAATACTCTGTTAGCTTTTATTACTTGATATTTTCCTAAGATTTTTTCTAATTTATACTCTATTTAAATTTTTTTAAAAAATTTTATTTTTAGAGAGAGAGGAAGGGAGGGAAAGAGAGGTAGAGAAACATCGCATCCACCCCAACTGGGGACCAAACCTGCAACCCAGGCCTGCACCCTGACTGCAAATTGAACCAGCGACCTTTTGGTTTGTGGGATGATGCCCAACCAAGTCCCACAGCTCAGGGTTCTCATTTATATTATTAAGTGAATTAGCCCTATATTTTTCTTTTTGGTCATTATTTAGATTTGGGGTCAAGATTTTACTAGCCTCATAAAAATGAATTGTGTTTACTTCCTCTTTTATTCTCTCATGTGTGAGAACATTTAAAGGTGGGCACATTTCTGGGAAGAACTGGTTAAAAATCTATTTTTGCCCTGGCTGGGTGGTTCAGTTGGTTGGAGTATCATCCTGATATGCTGAGGTTGTAGGTTCAATCCCTGTTCAGGGCATAGATAAGAAACAACCAATGAGTGCATAAATAAGTGAAACAACAAATTAATGTCTCTCTCTCTCACTCTCACTGTCTCTCACTCTTCTTTCTCTCTAAAATCAATAAAGATTAAAAAATACAACAAAAACAATAAAAATCCATTTCTTTCATTTCTTTTGACATTTCATATGATTCTAGAAACCTCTCCTTTTTATATTTGCTAATTGTAGTTAATAGTTTATATAATATTATTGTAAAAAAGTATGTGTTTTTACAGAGAAAAATGTTAGCACTATGTATTTTTACAGAGAAAAATGTTAGCACTTACTATATTATAGACAATATAGTTGGTGGGGATACAGCAACAAACAAGTAGATAAAATCCCCAGGCTTACATTTTTATGGAGAAAAAAAAACAAAAACAAAAAACTGCCATTATATTACATCTTCATTTTTGCCACATATCAGTCAGTATTTAGCTCATTGTGGTTTATGCTTTTTTTTTTTAATCCCACTACACTATCCAGTGGTATATGTATCTTGTTGATCACTTCAAAGAACCAATTTTGGTTTTCTTTACTCTTTTTTGTGGTATGCATGCAGGGAATGGGATTTCCATTTCATTTGAGTATCAGTCTTATGTCTTGTTCCTTGGCTTCTACTCTCACTTCTTGACTTCTTAAATGGCTAGCTGATGGGTGTGTTGCCTCTGGCTACTGCACTATGAGACTCATTCTGTCTCGCCCCTTCTCTCCTTTCTTTACTACTTTTGCTTTCCTCAAGCCCCGGGGGCTCACGGAGGAAGGGGGCGTTGCCTTGGTCTTTGGAGGCTATAGAAGAGGCATGCGCTGTGCCAGGAGTGGAAGGCACCTTTGCCCCTGTCTCTCCATTAGTTTGTCATGGTCTCTACCTTTGAAACCCCATTCTCTGGAGCTTTTGAAATTTTATTTCTGAGTTCTCCTGATTAGAAGAAGAGATAGATTCCTTATCTCCTGTCAGGAGTTTCAGGTGGGCGGTAGGGCTGGATGGCAGCAGGTGCTGTATCAGTGGCATTTAGAAAGTCGGTAAGGGAGTGTGGAGTTCCCATGAGTGATGTTCATTAATGCAAGGCCATAGACATTTCTGCAAACTTATATTTTCACATTTAGTCTTCTCTTTTTTAGCTTTATTTTTATTGTTTACACTGTTACCGATGTCCCCATTTCCCCCACTTTGCCTACTTCCACCCCATACTTGTCCCCCTTCCCTCTGGCCATCATCCCACTGTGGTCTGTGTCTGTGGGTTGTGCATGTATGGTCTTTGGCTCATCCCACATTTAGTCTTCTCACTGTTCACGTTAAGTCCCTTATTCTGAGAAGTTTTGATTATCCTCTCCAGCAATAATTTTTCTTCTTCATATTATTCTACTACTTTATTTTTATCTGTAGTGCATATAGAGCTATCCCCTTTAAAATAGTTATTTTTGTTTAGCTTTGTCTCCTGTTTGACCCTGTTTTTTTTTTTTTTTTTTATCTTTGTGTTTCCTATAGTACTGTGCATGTAAAGTAGATGCGAAAAAGGTTGACAGAAGTTTACACAGAAATGGTAGCTTCTTGACATTGGACAGCTAAGAGTAAAATTCACGTGTATGAAAGTGCTTTGTAAACTGCTACATGTAAGCATGAGCAAGTTCCTGAACTCTGTGCTTTGGTTTTCTAATTGCAAGTCTAGTAAAACCTGCTTCATGGGGTTGGGAGGATGAGGTAAGGCAAGTAAGAAGCTGCGGACACCTGGAGTAGGGAAAAGCGCCGCGTCCCAGGAAGGTAAGGAAGACACTGTAGAGGGCACAAACGAGGAACGGTGGCTGGTAACCGGATACCTCGGCCAGCCCCTGCCACTGTTCCTACTTTCTCCTCCTCCTCTCGCCGGCCAAGTACAGGAGGCATGAGAAATGTCCTTGTGCTGGTGATGTCATGGTCGTAGTGTGTCTACACGATGCAATGTCCCTTTCTCCTTGTACACTGTATTTTTATTTGAGTTCTATTTTAACAACCTCTTTGAAGTATAATTTACCTCCCATAAAAGTATCACGCTTTGTCAAAGATTCTTAAGACTCCTCCCCCCCAGCCCCGCAAACGTTGTCAGAATTGTGTAGGGTTACTTTTACAGCTGAGCAGTCTTTATTTTAATGGGTGTGCCTTTTATTGCTAAACATTGTAAATGTTTTGTTCTTATTTGCCTGCCATTTTAAATTTTCTTCTTTTGTTTTTCAAAATTCTTTTTCACTTACTGTTTTAATGTTAAGTGAACAGTGACACGGTTAAACTGAATGGCCACTCATGCCTGACAGTGACTCAGCCTTTATCACGTGTTAAACTACGTCTCTTCGTGTTCCCAAGCTGCTTCTGTGTGGCACTCATGGAATTTTTAGAAACTGATCATTTAACAAGGACTATAATTTTCAGTTGTGTTTTTGTTTTCCTATTTACCTTTACATTCTTGAGGTATTGGACTGTTTTCATAATTACTCTGTGAGGCCTGGTGAGGAGCTAACTAACCCTTTAAAGAGGACCCTGTGGGCAGAGGTGTTGATTTAAGTGTCCCAGGTTCACACCTCTCACAGCGATGTTAGTGCTTTTGGGCTTTTAAGTACTTTATTGTGTGTTCTGATTGAATCCTTCTGGAAGGTTCTCCTTTAGGAGTAGCAATAAAGTTCCCATTTCACAGAAGAGGAAAGTGAAGCCCACTTAAGGGACTACTGTACAGCTTCCAAATGGTGGAGCTAAGGGTCGCTAACTTGAGTCTAATATTTGCAGAATCAGTTTTTTAATATCCTATTTTAACTCAGTGGGTAATTTTTGATTTTCCAGTACGTGCCCAGGAGAAAGAAGAAATTGTCCTGGGAGGAAGGCCTCCGGCCTTTCGGAATTAACCGAGCCCAACCCTGTTCTCAGCAGGGAGCCTCTTAGTAATTGCCTTCAATTACCTCACCACCCATTTTTCCCTTTCAGAAGTTTTCTGACTTTGATGCTTTGAGAGTTTAAAGGAGAACTTGTAGCCTGATAAATAGTGGCTTTAAAATGACTAGTGCATCTAATTTTTCATGTTCTTTTGATGGTGATGGTAACTGAGATGAATTGTTACATGGGGGATGCCAATATTGGAAGTTACTAATGAGCTTTTGAAGTGTTCTTCATGACTGTGTATAATGTCCTCAATCATAGCAAATGGAATAAATGTGTTTAATTGTTAAATACTGAAGACTTGAATCACTTATATAGCAAAGAATTTTCTGACATATCTATGTTAAGTTCAGATTAGTAAAATATATAGTCGTACATTTTTTTCAAAGTTTAGGCATAAATTCCTGTTTATACTACATACTTCTTTAATTTCATATAATTTTCAGTATAGTTTGGATTAAAATTTTAGACTTCTAATACTTTCAAATATCAGTTTAAGAAATCTGAATGTAAGATAGCGTACATAACAACACTGAATTTACTAAAATAGACCGCAGATATTTTTATTTACCTCCTTGAGGTAATGGTTTGGTGGGGCAGCCCTGCCCATCCTGGCATGGTTGGGGTCAGATGTTAGTTGTAAGATAAAATGGCTTTAGACTTACTTCTAACTGTCTTTAAGCTAATCACCTACAAATTTCTGTACCGAGGGACACAGCATAAAGATGTTGCATACTGCGGAAAGGAACAACAACAGAACTAAGCGCAACAACAAAATTCTTCTGAATTGTGAATTTCTGAAAAAGGTGATAAAAAATTTATTGTACTGTGAATTTAATTATTGATTAGTTGGTTTTTTTTTTTTTTTTAAGAATCAAAGTAGGACTTCCAAATGTTTAAATGAAAACCTTTAAAGTTTCAAAATCTTGTGAGGCATCAGCACTAATGGTGAATACTGGTGTATTATAGATTTAGGGTTATTTGTCATCTTATATAAAATGTTTAAGACACAAAACACTTCTGCATCGCTTTTCATAAAATTTGAAATATTTATATAAATAGGATTTTTTATATAATGGAAATCAGGTAACATAAGGACAAGGGAACAATTAATATATTGTTCCCATGTATTCGTGTCTGGAACTTAACATGTGACAAATAAAAAAATCATTTTCTTTTTACTAACTCTTTGTAATACATTAGAATCCAGTAACAAGATTGATTTTAATTTAGATAACTTCTGGCCTTTGAAAGGGTCTTCCTCAATATCTCTGTAGGGCAACAATATACATACGTGTTCCTGTTCATAATATTTTTGGGAAAAATTTGTTTTGTGTTTGAGGTTAATAGCTGAAAAGTAGTCTTCAATTAGAAAAATACTTTTTGTGCCTCATTTTTGTTTGGTTATTATTACCAACCTAAAAAAGAGGTGGACCGATGCAAATGCAAATGATCAGAAATTGAACATATTTGGCAATAGCACAGGAATCGCAATGTGGCAAATGCCTGCTGTGCAAACTGTGGGAGAGTCTGCTGAGGGTTTGGGGTGGGCTGTGTTTATGTTCAAGGAGTGTGAAGAGGGGAAGTCCAGCCCGAGTCCAAACCCTCAGCTCTTTGGTTTGAGGGTGGGCTAGAATTGTTGGCTGGTGTTCGTGGGCCAGGAGATAGGTCAAGGTCTTCTGTAAATCCGGCATTTCTGAGAAATCAGTCTCTGGGGTCTCAAGTTCTTTTTTTCTGACAGTGTACGCACAAGATTCTCCAGTTCACATCCTCTGGTTCCATTTTGGATCGAAATTCTTTCATACTATGAGAATGTAAAAGCAATTTATAACTTTTAATCCTTGTGGAATTAAACACACTTTGAAAATGTGTGTAAAAGGTATGTCTATTGTTTAGGGTAGACTTTTTTCTGGACCTTTTTTAAAGCTACTTTCTTTGTAGAAGTTCCCTTAAATCTTTTCCCTGTAACAATATTCTCTTTCCAGTGTGATATTCTATGATATTTGCTCTTTGTGCTCCAATTTTTAAAAAATTTCTATGTTCTATAAATGGGATTTTGGGACAGAGAAAGGTGAATATAAAGAAGTCTGTTGATAAATTTTTGAATGTTTGTTAATCTAAAAAGTTGTTGCCATGATTTTAATTTTACTATTCAAGTTGGCTGAGGGAATATAGGGAAAAAAGAAAAGTTTTCCAGTCCTTTAATTCCACCTTCATATATTTGCACACTTAGACATGTGTTACATGGGTTATATATTTATTGACCTCATAATTCCTATGTTCTACACATTTTTCATTCATGGTACAAAATCAGTGTAAGATAATGTATTTCTGTAGCCAACTTGGCAAGCCTCATTTATATGATCATCGCTGAGGGGCCCTATGGCAGGTGAAAATGTACTTTCCATTACTTAATTAGTATAATGATATGATGGTCAGATATATGTATAGAATAAAATATTTTAGTATTGTTGGTTTTTGAGGAAATAAAATGGCTTCTCAAGTTTTATTAAAAGCTTCATAGTAGCTTAAATTTGTTTTTATAATCTTAACCCGGGATGGAAATACATTATTAGATTATTTATTTATTTACTTATTTTTAAATATTTTATTTATTTATCTTTAGAGGGGAAGGGAAGGAGAGAGGGAGAGAAATATCAATGTGTGGTTGCCTTTCGTGTGTCCCCTGCTGGGAACTGGCCTGCAACCCAGGCATGTGCCCTGACTGGGAATCGAACCTTGATCCTTTAGTTCGCAGGCCCGCGCTCAATCCACTGAGCTACACCAGCCAGGGCTATTAGATTTTTTAGTACTTTTTTAAGAAATTTAAAGCTGTCAGAAAAATTTCAATTTTTTTGATTGAGGTAAATTTTAGAACCAATTAGAGTTCAGAAACAAATCTATTCTCATGGTTTCTTTTTTTTTTTTTTAAGTTTTATTTTTATAGAGAGGGGAAGGGAGGGAGAAAGACAGGGAGAGAAACATTGACATGTGAGAGAAATATCAATTGGCTGCCTCTTCCACATCCCCACTTGGGGACCTGGCCCACAACCCAAGCGTGCACCCTGACCCAGAATCAAACCAGCAACCTTTTGGTTCACAGGATGATGCTTAACCCACTGAGCCACACCAGTCAAGGCTGATAGTTTCTTTTGAGAGGCTATGGTTTTCTTTCCATGGTATACTTATTATTTTTATATATTTTGGATATTTGGAAGTAGTCATTGTATGTCTTATAAACTTTAAGTGGGAAAAGATCAGATTTACTTTTGGATTCTTGTGCGTAAATTAATAAGTTTTAGTCTGAGTGGATTAATTAAGTTGGCATGAGTTGTAATTTAGAGGCAATTTGTATGTATACACTTGGCCCACATTTTATATGTTCTGTAGCTACTCAATGTTGGAGGCTAGAAACCAGAAATAGATACGGCGTAGTTTACAGTTGTGAGTACATGAAACAGAATTTATTCTTGTATTATTACTTATTAATTATTGTATTATTTTCCATATGAACAACTGTAAACCTACTTTGTGCCCACTCTGTATAGTGGGGATTTCTGCAATGTTAGCAGTTATTCAATTTAGTGTATGTTTTCTAATTAAGATCCTATTTTTGGAGCTATGAAAAGTGTTAGAAGATACTTAGAAGAAAAATTACAAAAGATTAGGAGTTTTTTTTCCCACTGATGTTTGATACAAGACTATTCTAATGCGTTAAAATGTAAATTGGTATCAAAGAAAACATAAAATTTAAGTTAAAAGATTAAAAACTTAGTATCTCTGTTATTGATATAACCCAGGCTTACAACTTACACTGAAACACATTTAAAAAATTGACAGTAAACTGGTTTATATGTGGAAGTTGGATATTTTTATGGCTCTTCATAATTGTAATTTTTCTTTTGGAAAATGAGATTTCCCCAGTGCCTGAATTCTTTGTGTGTCAGGGTCTAGAAACTTTAAAAAGTGGAACTCTTCCTAAAGCTTCTGAGTTTTGTTTGCTGTTGGTTGTGGAACGAGGCCTTTAATATTCGGGATGACTTGGGACGACAGGAGGCTGCTGTCCTGGGTCCCGGCCGCATTCAGAAGGCTAGTCCAGCCTTTGGCAAAGTGCAAAGGCTGTGCAGCACACCTTTCATCCCCCCCCTTCCTGTTCATTCACTAATAGTCCTGGGCTACGGAGAAAGAGAACTCAAGGGTGGCACCTCTCTGCAGCTGTTCTCTTTGACAAAACAAGAGTGTGATATTTGTTACTTTGTTGCTGTGCCTATCCTTCCCATTTTCTTCCTTGTTTATTTTTTCATTGTTTATTTTGTAACTTTTGTGTGAAAAATAGGATGCTTTTTCACTTCTCTGTGAGAACTCGCCTTCTCAGTTCCACATACATCATCTCAGAATTTTCTCCTGGTGACTGCGTGTTTTGAGGGCAGTTTCTTCCTCAGAAGTGATCCCTGTCACCCATTGTCCCCAAATTCTATTTCCACACTTCATTTGAACTCTCAGAGGTCTGAAATGCTCATCCTTAGTTAACTGACATTCTGTTATAAAGAAGAAGCTCCTTGTAAGTTTAATACCGGGAAATACAGTAGCTAGCATGCTTGTAGCCTCACTGGGAAGGTTGTTAATTTTTCTTTATGATTTATTAAGAAGTAATAACTTTTTAATTGTATTTTGTCTACATTACCATTTATACCCCTTATACCTCCTTCCCCCAGCAATCACCACACTGTTGTCCATGAGTCCTTTTTCCTTTTTGCTCAATCCCTCCACCCCCTAACTTCCCCTGACGCTCACTGGCATCCCGCTCTATCTATGAGTCTGTCTCTATTTTGCTTGTTACTTCAGTTGTTTATTAGATTCCACATGTGAGTGAAATCATATGGTGTTTGTCTTTGTCTGACTGGCTTATTTCACTTAGCATAATGTTCTCCAGGTCCATCCATACTGTTGCAAAGGGTAAAATTCTCTCTCCTCTCCTCTCCTCTCCTCTCCAACTGCTGAGTAGTATTCCATTGTATAAATGTCCTGTAGTTGATTTATCCACTCATTTACTGATGGACACTTGGGCTGCTTCCATGTCTTGGTGATTGTAAATAATGCTGCAACAAACATGGGGTGCTTTTGTTCTTTCAAATTAGTGTTTTGGGGTTTCTTCAAATATATTTCCAGAAGTGGGATCCTTGAGTCAAAAGGCAGATCCATTTTTTATTTTTGAGGCCACTCCATACTGCTTTCCACAGTGGCTGCACCAGTCTGCATTCCCACCAACAGTGCAAAAGGGTTCCCCTTTCTCCACATCCTCACCAGCACTTGTTTGTTGATTTATTGATAATAGACATTCTGACAGGTGTGAGGTGCTATCACATTGTGTTTTAACTTGCATGTCTCTGATGATTAGTGCTGAGCACCTTTTCATATGCGTATTGACCATCTGTATGTCCTCTTTGGAGGAGTATCCATGTCCTTTGCCTATTTTTGAATGGGACTGTTTGGTTTTTTGTGTGTTGAGTTTTTATAAGCTCTTTATAAATTTTGGATATTAACCCTTCATTAGATGTATCGGCGAACATGTTCTCTGTCCACATTCTGTTCACATGTTCTCAATGCACGTTCAGTGCATTGTCTGCATTTTGTTAATAGTTTACTGTGCAAAACCTTTTAGTTTGATGTAGTCCCATTTGTTTATTTTTCTTTTGTTTCCCTTGCCTGAGGAGACCCATCATATAAAATATTGCTACAAGCAATGTCTGAGATTTTAGTGCCTATGTTGTTGTTAAATTCTGTATTTAGAGTTTGGGGGAATGGTTGACTTTATTTCTTCATCAGATCAGTAGCCATTAAGGATCATGGTGTGTGTTGGCTGCATGGATGAAATTCTGGGCCTTATTCCGGGTACACAGACATGAACAACCCATGTGATATTTCTTGCTTTCGTTGTCTGATAAATGCCATAATGCAGATCGGCCATGGATGTTCTGGGAGAGGAGAGAACGGACATCAGAATCAATCGGGGAATGATGGGGAATGCTTTCTGAAGAGGCAGTGCCCAGTCCAAGCTTGGGAACGAGTGGGTATTAGCTGGGAAGCGTGGAACAGAGAGGCTTTTCCTCCGAGAGGGAACAGGTTGTGCACACCCGAAGGAGGGAGAGTGTGTTCTCAGGGGGCTTCCTGAACTCTAGCTGGAGCGGAGAGAACAGCAGGGCCCTGGAGTGAAGCATCTCAGCCAGCAGGGCTCATGGCGCGGGTTCTGAGACCCCTGGCGGTCCCTTTTGGGTCCCTTTTGTGGGGGAGGCCTATGAGTTCAAAACAATACTAAGATTTTATGTGCCTTTTCACCTTCATTCTCTCAAAGAGTATGCTGAGAATTTTCCAGAGGCTGTGTGTGATGACATCACTGTTCTCATGTTTCATGGCATATGGACTTGTGGATTCTGGTGTTTGAAAAATGTCTCACTTTAAGTTTCTGAAACAGGAAGCATCGATCCATAAGCGGAATTACGTGAAAGCTCTTTGGGGCCTTCAGTAATTTTTAAGAGCATAAAGGAGTCCTGAGACCCAAAAGTCTGAGAATGCGGTTCTAAAGAGTTTGGATTTCGTCCGGAGTGCCTTAGGGAGCCTGAGGGACTTCTGCAAGAGGATGACGTGATCAGTGTTTTTAGAAAACTGGGCGGTGATGTAAAGCACGCAGGGATTAAGAGGTCAGCCTGAGGCACAGGCACTGAACAGCTACTGCTGTAACTCGGGAGAGGCGTGAGGGCTCAGGCTGCGTTTTGTGGGGTTGGATGCGGTGGTCCAAGTGGAGAGAGCTGAAGCACCTAGCTAGCTTCAGCAGTCCTGGAAGGCGTGTGTGAGGAAGACGTCCAGCTCGCGCCCAGGTTTTTGACAAGGGATACCGCAGCCAGTGGTGTCAGGGACTGAGTGAAGAGCTCTCTTCATTTGCACGTTAAAGGTACATGGCACTGTTTTCCAGCCTCCCTTGTGTCTGATGAGCACTTGTAATTCCAATCAGTGCACTCCATACACATGCAACCTGTCATCTGTCTCTGGTGGCTTTCAAGGGTCCCGGTGTGACTTCGTTTGCAGCAGTTTGACAGCGGGGTGCCTCGGTATCATTTCTGTGTATTTATTTGTTTATCTTCTTGATTTTTGTTTGTCTTCTTGAATTGCTAAATGTGTTCCGTAGTATTTGAGGAACTTATGGTCATTGTTTTTATCAAGTGCTCTTTTCTGACCCATTCCGTCTCCCATTTTTTTCCTGGGAGCATCAGTTACAGCTGTTATCCAATTATAGTGGATGTTTTAATGTTGCCCCCCAGGTCCTTAGGATTCATTTTTTCAAATCTTTCATCTTTCTGTTCTTCAGGTTGAATAATCGATATTGATCTATCTTCAGTATGTCTTCAATGTCTTGAAAGAGTTCACTGACTCCTCTGTCAGCCTCATTCTGCAGAAGTTTTTATTCATCTAGTGAAGTTTTTATTCCAGATACTTTATTTTTCAGTTCTTGAACTTTCATTTGGTACTTTGGTAGTCAGTGTTATTCAGTGTTGTAGTTTATATTTCTCTGCTGAGATTTCCTTCCATCGTTTTGAGCATTTTCCCTTTCCATACCTGAGTGTTAGAGTGGTAGCTGCTTTAAACCACTTGACTGCTGATTAGAACATCTGGAGCACCTTGGCGTCCTGGTGATTTTTCCCCTTGGGAATCAGCCCCTGTTTCCTGCTCCTTTCATCTGAAGTAATTTGGATTGTAGCCTGGACATTATAAATGACTTGTTGTGGGAACTCCCAATTGTGTTACATTTTGCCAAGAAGATGGTATTTTTGTTTGTTTGGTTATAGCAGAGTCAAACTGCAGATTCTCCTGTTTCTGTCGTGGTGGCAGCTGAAGTCTCCGTTCAGCTCCTTTCGTCTCCGCTAGACTATCTGGAGATTGTACCTGCACAGCTGTGGCCCCGGGGGCCATCTAGAGATCTGGAGGAGTTTTCTTCTTCTCTCTCCAGCCCTCTCTTGCCTGGAATTTCCCTCCCATTTTCCAGTGACTGAGGTTGTTCGGGGCTGTGTCCTCTAGTTCTGAGCCAGTGACACCGTGTGTACGCGCGTGTTCACGTGTTTGGGTTTTAACCCGAGCTACAGCCGCTTGCATGGCCCAGGCTGGGCCTGTGCGCAGGTCATACACCTTAAGCAACTGGAAGCGCATCTCGTGCCGTTCCTTCTTCCCCATGTCGGCTCTCCTCCAGTAACTGTTCGCTTTCATGTGCTCTCCAGTGCCTTCGAAAAAAAGATTACAAAAAAATATCTGTAAGTCCTAAATGTGTAATTTTTATCTGTGGGAGACTTGGTTTGATAACAGGTACTTGGGCATCCTAGAAATGGAATCATGGTATTTTGTTAGCTTTAATGACTGGGACAAGGGGATTATAAAGACACCGTAATTAAGTGGGGGTGGGGAAGTGAGGGAGGATGACGGATTTAGTTTTGGTCCTGTTGAGGGTGTCGGTAGCCAAATTGGAGTTATCCACCAACTGGTAGTAGTTATGGATGTGGGAATCTTAGAGGTGTGGTTTGGGCCAGAGAGACAGATTTAGGAATTCTAAGCATGGTGATAATGACCGAGACCATGAGGAAGGAGGTTTTAAGTGCGAGCACTGACCTGAATTTGTAACCTGAGGGGACAGCCATGTTCAGGAGGGAGGCCTAGGAAGAGGGAAGGAAGATTCAAAATAGTAACTTGTAAGGGAGAGTTGTTACGGAAACCAAGCCAGTGGTTAGCAGGTTTTTTTTTTTTTTTTTTTTTAATTCAGTTTACATTCAATATTATTTAATATTAGTTTCAGGTATAGAGAATGTGGTTAGACATTTATGTAACAGTGCTCAGCAGTTCTTGACCTGGGATATATTGACCTAGTTGGTGCAGAATTAAATTTCAGGGGGGTTTTGAACCCTCCCACTGTGTGTGTGAGAGAGATATTTTTCTGAGGTGAGGGTTCATAGCATTTATTAAATTTCCAAAAAGACTTTTTGAGCTACAAGTAGTTAAACCTTGAAATAAACAGTATCGGACTGAAGTTCAAAATAAATGACTGAGCATTATGCTGAGTGAAACAAGCCAGGTGGTGAGGGACACATACCATATGACCTCACCTACAACTGGAACCTAATCAACAAAACAAACAAGCAAGAAAAATATAACCAGAGACATTGAAATCAAGAACAAACTGACAGTAACCAGAGGGGAGGTGGGAGGGGATAATGGGGGGAAATTGGGGAAGGGTTTTCAGGGACAATTATAAAGGACTCATGGACAAAACCAAGGGAGGGTAGAAGCAAGGGAGGGAGGTGGAGATGGCCGGGGGGCAGGGGGAAGTGATGGGGGGTAAATTCAGACAATTGTAATTGAACAATAAAATAATTTAAAAAGCCCAAAATAAATGACTAAAAAATGTCTCATCTGCAAACGTGGGGCTCACTGGTGTCGCAGAGCATTTCAGAGTGAGGGGGGACATCGTGGACTCACTGAGAAGTGAACTGGAGATGCAGAGGGAAGGACAGGGAGTATAGAGTTCTCTTGCAGGAAGTCTGGATGATAAGGGGGAGAGATTGCCCGATAGAAAGGGATAAGATTAAGGCATTGCACTGCCCCGCCTGGCCTCCTCTGCGCAGGCCACTTGCCATACCGTCTCCTGCTCTGTCCTGAGTTTTCAGTCTGTGAAAGCTGCTCTGTTGTTAAAACTCCAGGGGCTGCCTGTGCGGGCTGGCATGCACGCACGCATTCAGAGCTTTCGAGCCCAGCGTGGCGATGAGCTCCATGGCAACAAGACTCTCTTTTCTCTCTATTTTGGGTGTTCTTTCCCTTTTACTGTACTCGGCTTGCAGCGGAGACCTCACGTGGCTCGCTGGCAAAGGTTTCAGGATATAGGAGAGGTCCCTGATCTGGTGGAAACAGGGGTCCATGTGCCAAGGGTGTAGAGAACATCTCTGGTGCCAGGTTTCCCTTACAGCTGTGTCTGGCTATTCTCGGGCACTGGGGGGATTGCCTGTTGTGTACACTCTAGGCTTGGCTTCCTAAGGTTTACCCTTTATAGGCCCTTAGAACAGGAAAAGGTCCTAAGAACTTTGTCCAGGAGAAGCAGGAGAGTTTAGGATGTATAATCACCCTCCCCTTTTGGTTCTGTCTTCTTACTAGGAGAGAAGTGTGATTTGATGGGAAGATACTGGGCTGAAATAGTGTGTGAACTGGAAAGTAGACGGAAGTAGGGGAAGCTGAGATTCTTTAGCTTTCTGGGCTCACCCTGAGTCACAAAATAGCCATTGTGGCTCATTCCTGCTGCTTTTATTTTCTTCCACGGAGAAGTAGAACACTTCCCTGCCTCCCAGTATGCTCTCCTCAACCAAGCCAGCTAGTTTATTTTTTATTTTTATTTTTTAGATTGTTTTATTTTCAGAGAGAGGGGACAGGAGGGAGAAAGAGAGGGAGAGAAACATCAATTGGCTGCCTCTTGCACGCTCCTGACTGGGGACCCAGCCCGCAATCAGGCATGTGCCCCGACTAGGAATCGAACCAGCGACCTTTCAGTCTGCAGGCTGGTGCTCAGTCCACTGAGTCACACCAGCCTGGGCTTGCCAGCTAGTTTAACCCAAATTCTCCTTGTTCCTTCTAGCCTCAACGAAGCCATCAAGTGTCACCGTGCTTCTAATACCAGATAATGGTGAAAATATTTCATCAAATATTAAACGGGAGACAATTCTCCATCCACATTCAATTCCTGTAATAGGGATTTGGTTAAAAATGGGTCTATGTTTGGTTAAATATGTGGTAAAGGCATTTCAGACTCTATGCTGCTCAGCCTCGTTGCCAAGGTTGAAATAGATCAAATCTGCTGTGGAGCCGCAGTTCCAGGCCGGCTTGCTGCCTTGCTGTCCTCTGTGAAGGCTCCGCATAACCTTGACTTGTCACTGCTTGGTGGGAAGGGCAGGTTAACCGTGCAAAGTAAGGGAAACAGATCTCCACATGGCTTCCGAGAAGGCTGATTGCCTTGGGTAGTCTGCATAGTTCATTCATTGCTTGATTTTTAAAAGTACAAATGGAAACTTAGTATATATACTGTTTTGTTCCTTGGTTTTGGTATGGAACGGTATACCTGAACTGCACTTATATATGGGCACGTAAAGGGCTTTAAAAAAGCTTTTTTACAGTTGCAACATCTAATATTTCTGATTATTGCATTTCATTGAATGGTTGAACTAGAATTTATCTAATCTGACCTCTTTTGGTAGGCGTGTAAGTTAGATCTGCTATTTGTAATTATAAGCAATGCTGCAGGGAACAACAGTGGGCCTAGGTTATTTTGCGTGTGCGCGGTTAATAATTGTAGGATGGAGGTTTTCCTCTCTAGAGGATTAGGTTCCACCAGCCGCGTAGGAGGGAGTCTATTACCTCTGTTCTTACTCTTGGTCAATCAGAAAGATGAAGATGGCATCTAGCAGTTTTGATTTTGTATCTATCTGATAAGTGAGATTGATCATCTTTTAATATGTTTAAGAGCAATTGTATCTTTTCTGTTATCTCCTCATCCCCTCCCCTCACTGCCTTGCGGGAGCTCTTTATTAATTAAGGAAATTGGTTTTGTCTAGCGTGAGTTGCACATTTTTGTGTGTCTGTTGGTTTGTGCTTTGACTGTGTTTTGTTTTCCTACCAAGGAACTTTTTATTTGTGTGTAGTTGAGTTTATTATTCTTTTCTTTTATGGTTTCTGGGTTTTATATGCAGAGACCTTTCTCTTTCCTAGACGATAAATAATCTCCCAGTTTCTTCAGGTTATTTTGTAGATTCACCTTGCGTGCTTTACAACCATTGATCTACTTGGAATTAATTTCATCTAAGGCATGAACTATGGATCTAATTTTATTTTTTCTCAGATAGCTACCCAGGTGAACTCACCTTTAAAAAATTTTTTTTTTACATGATCAACTCATGGCAAACAAGTACTTCACCTGATATCCATTCTTTTCTTGTCACCAGCTGAACCCTGACATGTGAGAACATTAGTAAACGTTTGTCTTCTCAGACACCCTGCACTGAGGTGGAGGTGACCAGGGTTCAGAGCTTCCAGCAGAGCTATTGCCTTGCAGGCAGCAAGGGGCAGGCTGGTGGCACGACCCTTTGGCCCTACCCTTGCTCTTTTTTCCTACTCCAATGAGGACACAGTGTGCAGATGTTCAGCATCTGTGGGCCATCACGGAAATTACTGTGGGTTACACGGAGAAGCTCTGCTAAGGATGCTGTGAAGTTCACACACGTAATTGTGAAAAATGCAACGAAAGTAAAAACACCCGTGGGACAAGTTCCACTGTCTGGCAGCAGAGGTCAGAGTGCTTCTGTGCATGTGAGCGTCGTTGGCAAGGTCAAGCACAGTGAAGTGCAGTGGAAGGGCGCGGCTGAGTGGGAGCACTCAGTGCTTAGTTTTTGTCCCCGCTGCATTGGCCTTCCCCAAATTGGACTTGAGAGTTGGGATGTACACAAAGCTACACTGACACATGAGGGCGTCACAGATGCTTTTTTTTTTTTCCTCATGGGGTTTTAGCCTCATCTTTGAAAGGCAGAGAAAGCCTGCCCAAAGGAAATCATCCATTTGGTTTCAGCATGTGGACCATCCTTTGGTTAGAGTAACGGAGTAAGTGGCAGCCAGTCTTTTATAGAAATGGAGATTCAATTGTGAAGAAAATGCAAGTAATAATTTATTGAAATTACTGAATTAAATCTGCCAGGAACAGCAGATAGTTTGTGGTGAGCGCCGGTATATGGTTTCAGAGTCAATTTCAACTCCCTATTCTTGTTATTTATAATTGTATCTTCAGGTTAAATAACAATAGAAGAACATTCAAATGTTTTTGCACCCTGTTTTTCCTTTAGTTATAAAGTCTTTCGTAAACCAATTTTAAGCTATGTTCCTTGATTGTAAAACAGGTATTTTCATAAAGCAAAATGTAAATAAACATTTTTATGAATTTAAGCTTTATCTTTTTCCAGATTGATACACCCATCCCCCCACCCCCATCCTAATCTTAGGGTTTTCTTTTAGCTCCGCACATAAACATGCTCCTTAGGCATATATTCTCTCCTCAATTGTGTTAGTGAAAGTTGGAACCAAGGAGAGAAAAGTAACACATCTTTGTTGCCTGAGGCAAACTCTGAGGTGGTGGGTGAGCTCTCTGAGAGCCAGCTCTGTATCTAAATGTTACCCAGCCATTCACTGCTGGAATGCTATTGTGTGAACAGACAAGAATGGGTTATTAACTCAGTGGAAGGAGGTGGTCAGTGAGACATGATGCTTGTAACACATAAAAATGAAGATTATTTTATAAGTTTCCCTTCCTATTCGTAAATTTCTCCTCCCTGTAAAGCGCGCATGCACGCACACATGATTATTGCATAGTATTTCTTAGAAGTAAAGTAACAATTAAAATATGTGGGAAAATTTATGGAGTTTTCCCTAAAACTGTACATGTGTGTGAAAGAGTGCAAGTAAAAAAATCAAGTGACTAGTAACTATGTATGCGTGTTAGATGCAGTAACCTCCCTGTGGAAAGCATCCTCAACATCCTGCTGCCTGGAGCATGGGAGACGATTAGTAAATGTTGGTGGAATGGATGGATAAAATTATGCTGTCAAGTATAGCGTATCCATTTTTAAATATGTGACTTTCTCCAGATTGAGTATTGGACTGACGTGTTGCTTCTCATTAATCTCTATGATTGTTAATGTAATTACAGAAAAAAAAATTTTAAGGGCTTGCCTTGTGGCTAAATTATATACAAAGAAATGAACCGTTCCTAGCTGGCTTCTTTACATTACTGTGAATACCTACCTTCCCCAGCGTCTCCGACTGCAGGGGGAAATGTACCTGCAAGCTGCGTAGCAGGTAATGTAACACCTGGGCAGGGGAGCAAGAATTTGTTAGGCGTTGATTCTCTTTTGAATTCTGTGAATGTCCCTCTCTTTGTATCAATCCACACCTGAAGATTAGGTTTGTTCTGCTGTGGATAAAACATTCCTTATTTAATGCATTCCTCAGCAGCTACCAATTGAATGTGAAACTCGAACCTTGATTCACTAGCTAACAAAGATGAGAAGGCATTGCATTATTAAAGCTTTTAGCTGCTAAGAGGGGTGCTAGGTAAATAAGTTGCAGACAACCTTCCCCATTGTTTCTAAAACAAAAACAACTATTCAGGGGTGGTGTTTTTTGGTAATTGGTGACAGTTCTTTGATGATTGTACACAAAGCTTTCTTAAAAGGAGTTTTACCTATAAAATGTTTAAACTGTAACTTGGACTTATAACTTTAAGTTGAAGCTCTTGTTATGAAAGCTATGAGGTTTTTCTTTTGGATCAAATCTTGATGGTACAACTTTTATTTTCGTGCCTGGGATAAGAACCACTTACTTTTTCAAAGGAAAGACTTTTAAGACCTTTTCTTACTGTATAGGAGGAGCCCAAGTATATTTTTGTCCTGGATTTGTTTTTCTGACTTTAATTAAGAAACAACATAGCCAATAATAGGTACGTTAAACACCAGTTAAGACCGACTGGCGTCTTGGAGTGATGGTATGGCTACTGGCAGATGTAGAGCATGGAAAGTCCTCTCTAATACTTTTGATTAATTAGAGATTTATTTACTTAAGGTTAAAAAATTTTTATTTTTAATTTTTAGAGAAAGGGAAGGAGAGAGGGAGAGAAACATCAACATGTGGTTGCCACTCGCATGCCTCCTACTGGGGACCTCACCTGCAACCCAGGCATGGGCCCTGCCTGGGAATCGAACCGGCACCCCTTTGGTTCGCAGGCCAGCACTCAATCCACTGAACCACACTGCCAGGGCTTAAGGTTTTTTTTTTTTTTAATTGCAACTATTTTCTGGGAGAGTTAACTTTTGTCATTCAATTCTTACCAGTATCTGCAGTTATATTTTGAGTACAGTGGGGATATGTTTTGTATTGATGTTTATAAACTACTTTATGTTGAGATAGTACTCATTCAATAACTATTTGAGTATCTCGTGTGAGTCAGTGCCTTTTCTAGGCATTTGAGATATATTAGTGAAAAAACCAGGCAGACATACAGAATAACTAATGTGTTCATCTTATCACATAATTCAGGGAATGCACTGAATTTGCTGAAAATCTTGTAGTAGAAATGAGCTTGGGTTCTTGTGTGTCCCAGCAGGAGGCCATGCATCCATCCCCGCAGCCTTACTCCATTTGTGTGAACTGTGGGGCTCCACAGAGCAGCACTCCCCGCGCTGACCTTTGGGAAGTGGGGTGGGGAATATATGGCTTTTCAGTGATGCTCAGAATCTTATGCCACCCTTCACCCCACCCACCCACCTCAAACCCCCTTTATTAGACCAGCTCTGCTCCCATCAGTTCACACATGGGGATTCAGCGTAGTATTTCTTTAAAAATAAATGTACTACTCTGGGTTAGAATGGAGTAGATGAATATTAGAAAACAGACAAGTATTTTTCTGTTGGAAATTTTGCCTTAAACATGGTGGTTTAGATGTTCTATGATTAAACTTTGCTGTCGCATTAATCTGTGCTCATCTATGAGTTTAATTTCTTTCTTGTCTTTCCAGCTTGATCAAACTGCCCAGGACACTGAATAGATGATTATCTGAAATCTGTCTCTCCTGTAATTGGAGGTTTGGAAAAGATGTTATGCAGCAGCTGGTTTTCAATCATGTTATTGTGGCCATTCCCTGCAGTGATAAAGCCCTGGTTCCCTCTGTTCACAGCTGCTTTCTGTCTTTGAAACATACTGGGTTCTGCCCAGAGCAGCGAGGGTTGCTGAGTCTTGGAAAGGAGCGAGACTAACCCAGATGAAGAAATGGTGGAGGGGTATTTGTGTCAGCTTTTGCCATGACGATGCTGTGAGACACCCTCAAAGTGTAGTCTTTGGACAAACTGCATCAACATAATCTAGTAAGCATCCTGGCTGCTGTGGCTCAGTGGATTGAGTGCTGGCCTGGGAACCAAAGGGTCGCTGGTTCCATTCCCAGTCAGGGCATATGCCTGGGTTGCAGGCCAGGACCCCAGCATGTGAGGGGCAACCACACATTGATGTTTCTCTCCCTCTCTTTCTTCCTCCCTTCCCCTCTGTTTAAAAATAAAGAAATAAAATCTTTTAAAAAATTGTCTAGAATACTTGATAAAGCTGAAGGTCCCCAACTCCCACCCTGGACCTACTGACTCACAAATGGAGGCGGAGGGGAAATCCGAAGTATTAGCAAGTGGTCCTGGTGGTTTCTAATTCTCAGTGTACAGTTGAAGAATCAGTATTTTAAACCTCTTTCTTTTACTGTCAGCTCATATCACGGCATCATGTCTGTTTCACTCTGTTGTCTTTTATCTTTTTTATTGCAATCATGCTATTTGAAATCTTTAGAGTCTGACTTACTTTACGTCACATAATGCACTTGAGACTCATCGGTGTTGTTTGTATCAGTACTTTGTTCCTTTTCATAGCTGAGTAGTATTCCTAGAATGGATGCACCATGGTTTGTTGATACGCATTTGAAGGACCTTCGGGTTGCGTCTAGTTTCTGGCAATTTGAAGCCACTATGCATATTCATGACAGGTGTTTTTATTTCACTTGAGTAAATGCTGAGGAGTGGAATTGATGGGTCTTATGGTCAGAATATGTTTACCTTTATCAGAAATTGACACACTGTTTTCCACATTGGCGGCACCATTTTGCATTCCTATCAGCAAAGTAAGAGAGTTTTGGTTCTTTTCCATCCTTGGCCACACTTGTGATTGCAAGTTCTTAAAATTTTTGCCATTCTAAACTGTAGGAGTGGTATGTTTGTAGGTATGCAGTAGTACCTCCCACTGGTTTTAATCTGCGTTTTCCTAATGACTGATTGTTTTACTTGCGTACTTAGCATCCTCTGCTGGACACCAGGCAATAGCCCTTCCTTCTCCAAGGAATTTATGCGCCTCAGAACAGATGACACACAGGTGCCAGTGCATGTGAGATGAAGTTTATTATTTACATAGTAAATGGCCATATGATCTACCAAGGAGCAGGGCTTAAGTGTGGTCTGGGGTGAAAGGAAGGGGACGGTGGCTTGGGATTTTTATTGTGGTTTAGGGATGGAGCCTCGGATGGGCCTTTTTGTCAGCCAGGCTTGTATGGGTGGAAGTTTCTAGTGGTGCCAAGAAACAGATGGTCACATGGGCTTTCGTACCAGGTTGCCCAGGTGCGGGGCAAAGGGGAACGGGGAGGGCTGTCCGAGTGCCAACACCACACTTGAATCTTTCTCTTTAATCCATTAATAATGTTGAGCATCTTTCGTGTGCTTATTTGCCATCCATGTATCTTCATTGATGAAGTGTTTGTTCAGATTATTTGCCCCTCTTTTAATTTGGGTTGTTTTCTAGAGTTCTATATTCTAGATACAAGTCCTTTATCAGTTATTTTTGAAAAAAAAAAAAAAGTTTTTGCAAAACTCTCCCAGTGGTTTGTTTTCATTCACTTGACAGTGTTTTCCAAATAGTAGAAGCTGTGTCCCTGCACGGATCGCCGCCATCCCTCCTTCATGCAGCCATGGGCTTCTGTTTTTCTGAGCAGATTCCTGCTTAGGTCTGCCATTCTTCCCCAGTTCTTCTACACCCGTGGGCAGTATGTTAAATATACCCATTGGCAGGACAGAGTAGTAGAAAAGAATATTTCCCCTGTATCTAAACCATGTCACTTTTAGATTTCTTAGTATGTTTTTAAAAACACATTTTTACAATGGAAGGCAGAAAGTCTACTGCAAAGGACGTAGGAGTTGGCCAACCTTCTTATTAAAATTTGGTTCAATAAAATAAAAAAACAGGCGAGGACATCTGTAGCACAGCTAGAGAGGGCCCGAGCCCAGAGCTTGTGCTCCTTACTGCACTCTCTCTTTTCTTCATGAACCATTTCCCTTTCCTTTGTCTCTTTTGGGCAACCTTAGTTTTCTCAACTTTTAGGTAGTGATCTGCAGTTTACAAAGAGCTTCAGATGTCAGCTGTTAGGTAATCTTCAAGGTTTGATTTCCTATGCTGTTGTGATTTGTTGGATGAACTCTGGTGAATTCCACTTACCTTCAGCTGTGTGTAAATTATTACGTAAAAGTAGTGAGAGTGGGCATTTTAAGCATGCTTTTCATTCCTTTATCATACAGGTAATTTCCTCGGGATTAGTTAGATAAGGAGAGAAGGTTTTGCCTCTGAGCATCCTTTGGTTTAGATCCCATGGAATTTGCCTGCATTGCATTTTGCATAGACTTAGTAAATGCCCTGAGGAAGGCAGACACGAACCTGGGTTTGCAGCCTCTGCCAACCCTGCTGGCCACTGGGAATGAGGCGACAAATTTGAGTGCCCCCCATCCCCCCAGCTGGAGTTGACTCATGTTTGTGTGAAGTGGAAAGAGACTAAAGCCTCCTCCTACACCGGTGTCTTCCAAAAGAATGCCAGGGAAAGAAACCAATTAAAGAACGAAAATGTGACCGTGCCTTTTAATCTTCTCATCTGCCTGTCCCGGGTGGCCTCCAGGCCGGCAGAGAGGAGGCAGAGGAGCCTGGGGGATATCACTCGGATTTGTCCCGTGGAAACTAGCTGACTACTGAGCTGTGCGTGGCTTGGACCACGTGGCTCCTGAAGGACAGGAGGACATAAGGCCGTACCTCCAGGCTCACCTTTGAATGCACAGCTCTCAGAGGCCCTTGGTGGTGGTCGACCGATCCAAACATGGAAGAATGAGAGAAGACGGAGGAAGCTTTGGGTAGTTTGAGTGCAGAGGAAGTATCCGTGGGCTGGGTGGGACGACAGCAGACACAGTGCAGTTCAGTCGTGAGTTTGGGATCCTTTATTCTGGAGAAAGCGATCCGCGGATTCACGGACCGGGGGCCGCTGCGTCCGAGGAGCAGCAGTGCAGCGCTCCCGAGGGATCCGGGCGAGAGGGAGACGTGCAGAGCCTTAGGGGGGCCCCTGGGGACGGCGTGACTGAGGAGGAGGCCAGGCAGTTCCTTAGGAGGCAGCAGGTCCTGCTCTCCCGGGCCAGGCGAGCTGGCTCAGGCCAAGTTGGGGGGTTGTGACCGGTGTACGCCGTGTTTCCTTGACCGTGAGGTGTCGCCTGCAAGTGCAGGCTGACTTAGGACCAGAGTCCGGCCGCTGGGGTGGCTTCCATCTGGTGGTTCCCAATACACAAATTAACTCCATCATCTGTCATTATGTAGATGAAATAAGGGGTGATAACTAGGGAGAAGATGGCTACTCTGTTATATCAATTTACTGGGAAACGAGGCTGCATCAAATCAAGATTTCCCCCTTACCTTTTTTTACTCCCTGCAAGGGATGTGTTCAAGTTGGCTTCGTGGGTGGGGGTTTTAGGTAGGACAGAGGGGTGTAGGCATGTGTGGAAACAATGCCTGAAAAAGAATGCTTCCGGTGAAAGATCTGGAGGAAAATTTAGGAGAAGCAGGTGCACGTGAAGTCAGTCCCCCGTGGGGAGGGAGGGACACACGGCAGGTTGTGCCTGTGTGAAGGGCGTTATTCCCATTCTGAATCTTTAGTGACCCTTTCCAGGCTATGTCTCTGTAGGGCGACCACCAGTATAGGGGAGGGCTACACCTGACTGCATCGGCATCCGTTTGGGCAGAGGTATTCAGCTGTCATGTCGGCTCACAGTGTCTAAGGGACTGGGCTGAAGGATGGGTCAGTTTGGAAGGAGAAGGACTTGGGAAAGTCGTGGAACACGAGGCACAGTCTGGGTGCAGGCGTACCCCACTGTACTACACTTCACGTTTCACAGGCACCGTGCTTTCTTAGAAGCTGAAGGTAAGACCCACCACCTGCAAAGAGATTGCAACTCACTGAAGGCTCAGATGGTGATTAGCAATTTTTAGCAATAAAGTATTTTCAAGTTAAAGTATGTACATTTTTTTAGACATAATGCTTTTGCAAAGTTAATAGACTACAGCATAGCGGAAACATAATTTTTATATGCATTGGGAAACCAAAAAATTGTGCGACTTGCTTTATCGCAGCATTTGCTTTGTTGTAGTGGTCAGGAACTGAACCCACGGTAACTCCCAGCTGTGCCTGTATTTTGGAAGGTAGTTGGGGATTGCACTTCTGAGACACCAGAGGGCAGTATTCAACAAATATTTATTGAACTCCACATTTTACACTACCGTTGAGAACTGTTGGGAAGGAGAGCAGTGAAGACAACTTTGTGTTGATTTTATACTTTACCGCCACATCCCCCCTTCTCTGCACCTGGCTACCTCCAATCAATATCATTTTTTCTCTCACACTTTTTCTTTCCCCCAAAGAGTTATTTCACAGCATTCAGTACATATTTCTATGCAGCATTTATTATATTTCCTTTAGGTACGCTGAAATTTCTTGTACACCTAACAGAAATCTTCATTTCACTAGAAAAAACTCCTCAGAAAAAGATGGAAAATATCAGATAATTAGCTCCAAAATTTTATGCTTATTTTTTCTACTTCTGTCAATTTCCTGATGGACTTAACACCAGCAGGAAAACCTTTTTGGTAAACTGAGCATGTGGAGCTTGCAAATGTGTTGAAGAACACCAGCCAAGTTACGTACGTCTCACATTATTTTGGTTTCTCATCTATTTTTTGCTTCAAACCCCACATGAGTTTATTATTTTCTTAAACAACCTGCAGATTTTCAGGAGCTTTGACAAACGTCCCATCATGCTCTCTGGTTGGTAGCTGGTTGCCACGCTCCTTAGCACTCTTGTATTCCAGTCGTTCTGCTCTTGAAGGCCTGATTAATTTTTTTTCTTTTTGTTTAAACCTGTCACTGAGTCAAGTATTGAATACATTCCTTCCACTGGGCTTTATTTGAAGACTATTTCCTACTAGAGGCTCCTTTGTTCTTTGATTTATCTTTTCTGGAGAATTTGTTTTCCCTCCACTCCCCTGCCCCACAATCTTGAAGTTGGGGTTTAATATTTGGAATGCTTCTTACGTAATTCTTGCAATTTATTACACATGTTTAAGGAAATTCCAGAAGGACATGCTTCATATGCATTTATATTTGTCTTTAATTTTTTGGTCCATCTGTAGAGAAATCTGAGATTTGTTTTTCTAATTATCCAGTCTTTCTCTTTATGTGAGTTCAGGTTCCATCTTCAGAGTTCAATGCAACATCACTTAGGCCAGGAGGAAGCAGCCCACTCCACTCCTTTTCTTAAAGTTCAGGTCTTCAAGAGGGTAGCTCTAGAAGGGTACACCTTCTCCCGCCTGGCTGCACACCCAGAAGTCTGTAGGCTCTGGGGTGGAGCTTCCTCACTCCAGTCCCCGCGGGGCAGAAATTCCCTTCTGAGTGCAGGACCATATATGCTCAGAAACCAGGCAGGATTTCTAGGCTGTTGACATTTCCGTGAATTGCAGGCATTTTCCAGGATACAGTGACGGTAAACACAGACCATTTTCCCAGGGGGAAGCATCCTGACCCCTCTCACTTTGGCTGGGGTGGGACAGAGAAACCCTTTTTCACTAAAAAACTGGGAGGGTGCTGAGCTCTCCCTTTTGAGGAAAGTAGAGGCTGGGCTGGGTCTTCTCTGAACGGGTCTTCTCTGACCGAATTCCCCTATGTTGGCTGTCCCGATGGGCCCTCCAGAACGGTCACCAAGAGCCCAAGCCCAGAGTTACTTTGTGCTTTGCCCTGTATTTTTGAGATCCTCCTGCGCATGGTGTCTTTTGTGTCTGTTCGTATCTGTCCCAGCACTCGGCACTAATGCATTTGAATGAATAAATGAAAGAACTTAACAATTGCTCAGTGACAACAGTTGGCAAACTTTGTAAGGGGACAGATAATAAATATTTGAGGCTTTACGGGCTGTGAGGTCTCTGTTAGGATTACTCAATACTCTTCGCATTGTGTGAGAAATCTCATTGCAATCGATTAGAGTCTGTGTTTCAATGAAACTTAATTTATAAAAACAGGTGCTAGGCCTAGGTTTGTTCCATAGACTAGTTTGCCCGTGCCTGGTTTAAGATGTGTTTTTTTTTTCCATAAAATTAGGTTTATAAGTTATTTTATCTACCATATGGCCTTAACACAGCACTAAACAAATGCATAAAATTCATGGATTTTCTGTAGAATGGATGGATGAATACTTGTTTCCAAAGTGTGAATAATGATTGTAACTACTTTTTCTGATAATGCTTCAAGGAAGTTTACAGAGAATATGTAAGAATATCTATGTTGAGTGTGTAAATATTTATTTTAAATTATAGTTAAAATTGGAGATTTGATTTTAGTAAATGAAGTTTTGATAAGCCCATTTGGAATGTGCTCTTCAAGCAAAACTGGCAAGTTTTTCTAACCAAATTGTGGCCAAGAAGAGTGTTTTTAAAAAGCTTAAAAAAATTAGTTCTGCTTCAGGTAATGTGAATGTAGCCAAAATATCTCACTGTTTATTGACCAATGACCTAATATTTGAAATATTATTCATCCCATCAATCTTCTGGGTGTGTATAGAGGAGAGGATGTTTGTTCAGTTTTGTTTCAAAATGAAGAAAGTTGTTTATGATAAGAAAAAAGTGCAGGATTTGTACAGTCATCACCAGATTTAGTGTCACAAGTTACTTACTGTTACTACATGTAATGCAGAAAGTTCAATGTCATTTCAAGATCATTCTTGCAGCCCAGTAACCTCATGCGTACTTCCCGTCAGCCTCCATTACTACCCAAGATGGAGGAGTTTCGTCATGGAGCTCAGCCCTGGCTTTCTGGCCCAGTGCCCTTGCTTCTTCCCGGAGCTTTCCACTCCACCCTCTGGAACGATTCTATGGTGAACACCCCAGCGTTTACCCCTGTGCTGAACCTTCTCTTTACCACTTTGCTGTTAGAAAAAAAACAGGCCTCTTTTTCTTCTGAAGTTTAGTGGAGTTTGCTGCCTTTCTCATACCCTGCATCCCTCAGGGCTGGAAGAAGTGGCCACTTCCAGACAATTAAACTGAAATGTCCATGTAAGAACATCTGTGCTGTCTACCACTGGAGAGACGATCCAAGATCTCTCCTCATTATTATGCCGTCATCTCGTTTCTCCTCTTGATTCAGTTCAGACTCGAGCCCCTGGCCTCTGCTTTCTCCCATGCGCTCCCTGACATCATCGTGCTGGGAGAATACGGTGGAGACCATCAAGTTGTCCCACCTCCCAATCCTAGACTTCCAGTTCTATCTAGCCATTTTCTTTGACATGCTAATCCTGGATACAGTTATTTCCTGGGAGGGCTTCACTCTTGCATTATGAAACCCCACCACCTTACTCTGCAGCTTGCCCAGCATCTTACTTTGCAGCCTCAACTAAACCTGTTTACTCAAAGCCTCTTTACTTTCTTCCTTCTCACCAGCCTCCTGTCATCGCTCCCTTATCCTGTGTAGTGTCACGTGTACAATCCAAGGCCAAGCCACTTTCTCGACAGTGTCTTCAGACTTGTTCTGTTCTCACACATCTACCTGGGAACACCCAGCTGTGGACAGTCTGCTCAGCTAGTTTTGATTGCACGAGCTCCAGATTGCCCAGACTTGAGTTTCGTGGAGTGGGTTACAAGTCACCAGACCCAAGCTGGTTTCAGGGTGTTTTCGTTCCCTCAGTGTCTCTCACTGGAGAGGTTATCTGCCCGAGACCTGCAGGTGTTCTGCAGTTTCATACACTCTTTTCCAGTTACTCTGGGACCTGGCATGTATGCATACAGTGACTTGCTTTCCTTGCAGGTTACCCAGCCAAGTTTTAGCTCTTTCAACCAGTCATCAAATGGCTGTGCTTCTTCAAACAATGTCTTCCTACTCTCTAGGAGATGCAACTTATTTCCTCAAAGCTTTTATAGAAGGCAGATCACATCAGTGACCTTCAGCCTTATTTTGACTTTAGGTTTCAATTGGGCAGCTAAAGATGACCTTTTAGTCAAATGTGAAGTAATTCGTAAGCGTCTTGCCTTGCTTAGACAAGCTGGAGTGGCTAAGGCACTGTGCATGCTCTTGTATGAGTGCTCATTCTGAGGATTAAGAGATTGTTGTTATAGAACAACTCTATGCCAACAAATTGGACAAGCTGGACAAAATGGATACATTTCTAAAAAGATACAATCTTCCAAAACTGAGTCAGGAAGAATCAGAAAATCTGAGAAGACAGATATGGCTAATGGAAATGGAAGCGGTAATCAAAAAACTCCCAATAAACCTGGACCAGATGGCTTCACAGGTGAATTTTACCAAACATTCATAGAAAAACAAACACCTATCCTTCTCCAATTATTCCAAAAAATTCAAGAGGAGGAAAGACTCTGAAGCTCATTTTAGTAGGCCAGCATTATCTTTATTCTAAAACAAAGTAGAGACACTATGGATGGACCTGGAGAGCATTATGCTAAGTAAAGTAAGTCAGTCAGACAAAGACAAATATCATATGATCTCACTCATATGTGGAATCTCATGAACTAACAAGGAAAATGGGGACAGACCCATAGATGGAGAGCAGATGACAGCTAGTGGAGGAGGGGAGAGGATGGAGTGGAGGGGGGAGCAAAAAGGAAAAAGGACTCATGGACATGGACAAAGTGTGGCGATTGCTGAAGGGGAGGGGGTGTAAGGGGACTAAATGGTAATGGGAAAATGCAACAAAATATTAAAAAAGACACTACAAAGAAAGAAAATTATAGGCAAATATTCCTGATGAACCTAGGTGCTAAAATCAGCAACAAAATATTAGTAAACTGGATTTAGCAATACATTAAAAACATTACATATCATGATAAAGTGGGGTTTATTCTGGGGATGCAAAGTTGGTATAGTATCTTCAAATTCATACACTTGGTACACTGCAAATAAAATGAAGGATAGAAATCAGATCATCCTATCAAAAGATGTAGAAAAATCATTTAATAAAATCCAGCACCCACTTATGTTAAAAGTGCAGCAAAAAGAGAATAGAGAGAACATACCTCAATGTAATAAAGGCCACATGTGAGAGACCCATAGCCAGTATCATACTCAATGGGCAAAAACTAAAAGTGTTTTGCTTAAGATCAGGAACAAGATAGATGTTCGCTTTTACCACTCTTATTCAACACAGTACTGGAAGTCTTAGCCACAGTAGCATCCAAAATGGAAAGAAGGAAGTAAAACTGTCATTACTTGCAGATGACATGATTTTGTACATAGCGAACCCTACAGATTCCACCAAAAAACTGCTAGAACTGATCAATGAATTCAGTAAAGTGGCACAGGATAAAAAAATAAATATCCAGAATCAGTTGAAGTTTTATACACCAATAATGAACTACCAGAAAGAAAAACTAAAAAACAATCCCATTTACAATTGCATCAAAAAATACCTTGGAATAAATTTAACAAAGGATGTAAAAGATCTGTCCTCAGAAAATTATAAGCCACTGAAGAAAGAAATTGAAGAAGATACAAATAGAAGTATATACCATAGGAAGCATAGGAGGCAAAGGAAGAATTAACATCATTAAAATGTCTATACTACCCAGAGCGATCTATAGATTCAGCGCAATGCCTATCAAGATACCAATGGTGTATTTCAGAGAACTAGAACAAATATTGCAAAAATTTATATGAAAACATAAAAGACCCCAAATAATAACAGCAATCTTGAGAAAAAACAAAGCTGGAGGAATAATGCTATCTGATATTAAACTATACTACAAGGCCCTAGTAATCAAAACAGAAATGGCATTAGCATAAAAAGAGACATGTGGATGATGGAACAGAAAAAAGATCCCGGAAATAAACTCATGCCTTTATGGTCAGTTAATATTTGACACAGGAGGTGAGGACATACAATGGTGTAAAAACAGTCTGTTCAATAAATGGTATTGGAAAAGTTGGACAGATGTGTACAAAAATATGAAACTAGATCACCTTCTTACAGTACACACAAGAATCAAATCAAAATGGATTAAAGACTTAAATGTTAAATCAAAACCATAAGAATCCTAGAAGAGACATAGATAGCAAAATCTTGGACATTTCCCTTAGCAAATTTTTTCCTGATATATTGCCTTGGGCAAAGGAAACAAAAGAAAAAATAAACAAATAGGAATACATCAAACTGTAAAGTTCTTTCACAGCAAAAGAAATAATCAACAAAATGACAACCTACAGAATAAGAGAAAATATTCGCCAATGATATACCTGATAAGGGGTTAATACCCAAGATTTATAAAGCACTTACACAACTCAATGCTAAGAAAACCAAAATCTCATTAAAAATGGGCAAAGGACCTGAATAGACACTTCTCCAAAGATGACATACAGAGGGCCAATAGACATATGAAAAGATGCTCAACATCACTAATCATCAGAGAAATGCAAATTAAAACCACAATGAGATACCACTTCACACCTTTCAGAATGGCTCTCATCAATAAATCAATGAACAACAAGTGTTGGAGAGGGTGTGGAGAAAAGGGAACCCTAGTGCACTGTTGGTGGGAATGCAGACTGGTGCAGCCACTGTGGAAAGCAGTAAAGAGATACCTCAAAAAAATTAAAAATGGAACTGCCTTATTACACAGTGTTTCCACATCTGGAAATATATCCAAAGAAACCCAAAACACTAATCCAAAAAAATATATGCACCCCTATGGTCATAGCAGTGTTATTTACAATTGCCAAGATTTGTAAGCAGCCCAAGTGCCCATCAATAGATGAGTGGATGAAAAGTGATAGTACATTTACACAATGAAATACTACTCAGCTGTAAAAAAGAAGGAAATCTTATGTTTTGCGACAGCGAGTGTAGACCTGGAGAGTATTATGCTAAGTGAAATGCAGTAGCAGGAAAACAATTACCATATGATTTCACTTATATGTGGAATCTAATGAACAAAATTAACTAATAAAATAGAAACAGATTCATATATACAGAGAACAGACTCACTCCTGTCAGGGGGAGGGGGGGGGTTGGGTAGCTGAGTGAAAAAAGTGAAGGGATTAAGCACAAAAATGAAAAACGAAATCCCAAAACCAAACTTGTAGACACAGACCACAGTATGGCGATTACCAGTGGGAAAGGGGGGTGGGGGGAGATAGAGGAGTGTGTGTAACGGGGGTAAAGGGTGAGGGAAGGAGGTTGATGCGGGTGGTGAACACACAATACAGTGTACAGATGATGTGTCAGAGAACTGTACACCTGGAACCTACGTAATTTCATTAACCAATGTTACCCTAATAAATTCAATAAAAAATAAAAATACTAAGAACCTACTTCAGTTAAAAAAAAAAGTTTTGTTGTTCTAGAAGCTGTATGACCTCTTACATTGAGATGCTGGGAAATGCATGTGCGGTTCTCCCTAATCCAGGACTGTAGCTGTCATTTTGGGTCAGGTGTGTGGGCAGATGTAGTACCAGGCCTTTGTGGTAATTCAATTAGTACCGTGGCTGGAACATCAGCTTAGGGTTCAAAACAGTAACATTAGTATTCAGGACACGAACTAATCAGAATTCTCATCAGTGAAAGCTCTCATTAAACAAACACATTTTGAAAAATGTCCAAATATAGATGAGTACATAAAGATGTCAATTTTGAGTCTTTTTGCGTAGCAGTGACATTTGCTCCATTATTAGCTGTTTCTGGAATACAGGCTTTCATTGTGTGGCCATTAAGGAATTCATCAAAATTTCATATCACCTGCGCGGGGCCCATTGTCCGTGGCTGCCATCTGGCCCAGCCTCAGGCTGTGTGTAATTATTTCATGTGGCACTCCCCAGTCCTCCTCCCTACCTCTGCTGGGCTTGCTGTTCTTTTCCTCCAGCCTCTCTGTCTTCGGACTCTATTCTCTGTCCAGGATGTGGGATAACTGACATGGTTCTCTGTACAGGGAGGAAAATATTCATTAACGCTGGCTTTCGGGGTTTTCCTTTTCCCCAAAGACATTAGCTAGGTCTTTCATATGCGGCCAGAGGCTCTCAGAGGGTCTTTCCATAGCCGAGATACCATCTCTCTGATCTGGGACCCTTGTTTCTGAATCCTGGCTGGAGAAGCTGGGAGGCCAATTTGCTTTCTCTGCTCGTCTCCTTTCCGTGGCTGTCACCTTGTGGGGGCCCAGCAGCTTCCTCGTCTTGTTCCACCGCATGCCGCCTGCTGTTTTTTGCAGAAGGTCGAAATCTTTCTCAGATGTGTACTCTGAGTCTCTGAATCTGAATTAAAACCATCTCTGAGTACCTCACGCCAGTTTCTCTTTTCTTTTAACCCTTTTTTGCCTTTAGTTGGAATGAAATAAGATTTTTTTCTATTACTCACAAATACTGGTGGTTGTGCATGTCACATAGTGGGGGAGGGCAGGGGAGGATGTGGGAAAGTTCTTGACCTCAGTAAAAATTCAGTCTAGGCCAGAAGAGAGGATGAGCAGAATGTTGTAACTCCTGAATTAATGGCTCAGATGATTGGTGTCAGAGAAGATGTGGAGGGAGAAGGAAGTTTAGGGGATGGCAGGTCTGTCATATGCGGGGGGTGGGGGGCAGTGGTGTTTGGGGAACACGGTGGAGACACATAGTTTGAGTTAAGATAGAGGCATGAAGGTGTTGGAGGATATTGAGTTCTTGTGTTTGGATAGAATCAAGGATTTGCATGTGAAATCCAGAGCTGAAAGGCCTGAAGGTAGGTAGGAAAGCCTTACTCTGCAGGCCAAATGGACCTCTGCAAGGTTTTGAGCAGTGTTTTGTTTTGTTTCGTTTTTTTTTTTAAGGAATGATAGACAGGCATTGAAATGCAGAGTAGATCAGGAGGAAATTAAGGCAGAGCAATTAGTAGGAGATCATTGAAGAATAACATCTGCTACAAGTCTAGAGCTGGGGTGGAGGGGATTATGTGGATTTAGAAGGACAAGGAAGGTTCACTGCCACGTGTGGAGTGTGGGCAGCTGGGAGAATGTTAGTATCATGACAAGTGAGGTGTGGTGGTTCATTCTTGGGTGAGAGGGCGAGGTGGCTTTGCCTGCTGGCTTTGTGGTGAAGGGAGGGTGCTCAGGGTGGACTGCCCGGCTGGGAGCTGTAAAGGTGGGACCTGAGGCTGGAGGGACGCCTTGGGGGAAGGACCGGGGTTGTGAATTTAGAACTACCTGCCCCGGAGTTTGTACTTAAATGGACAAAGTTGAGAAGGTGGAGAAGGAGCCCCAGGTTGGTGATCTGAGGGAGAGGTTGAAGAAGGGAGTGGTTGGCAGGTCAAGCTTCACAGTTTCGAGGAGGGTGAGGTAATCACCTTGAGGAAGCCTGCCAGGTTAACCCAAGTTCTCCTGCTGCCCACACAGCCTGCCCCACCCGGTTGCTCTGCTGGGATATGCTTCTTGGTTTTGCCTGAACATTCAGGCAAAGATTTTTAGTGTGTTGTGACTGGCTATCTGCCCATAATTATCTCCCTCTGCACTGTAGTTCTCAGGTTGGAGGGCGGAATCCACGTATACCCTAAACTCGGAGCCTCATAGGACCCAGACTCATGAGCTCCCTGGTGCTCGCTCTACTGGGCGAGAGAGAAATCATCGGGACTGTTGAGAGGAGTCTTATAAATCTCACCCAGTCAAGGCAAATTATGTATGTTTGGCCTCTGACCATTTCCTATACCAGGAGCTGACTTTCTCCAGAAATGCAGATTACTCCATTTTGGAGCAATTTATCGTATTATGGTAGAAAGTTGTGCCACGTAGTGAGTCCCAAATCTACGATAAAAGAGATTGTATATTTTACTGCACATATTTTTCCACAGAAAGTCTCAGGGTCTATTCGTGAGGTCTAGTTAGGAAAACCAGTTTTCTAGGAGCACATCGGAAGCTCCTGTAGCATGTATAAGGTGGCGGACTGCTGGTGTTCCTTTTTAACATTAAGCTTTATTGGGGTAGAGGTGACAAAGACAATTGTGAGATATTTCTGTTTTTCCATCTCACCAAATGGAGCATGCTATTGTGTTTTTGTGTTTTGCTGTAATTTTTTTTTTTTTTTTTTTTTTTTTTTTTTTTTTTTTTTTTTTTTTTTTTGCTGTACCTGATTGTAGCCATTAAAAATAGAGGACAGCCTCCCTAGGGCAGTAGTTGGTGCGGTGCAATAGCAGGAACATGACAGCAGGTGGCAGCAGCATGGGGGCTGATTTCTGCTTGGTTTCCTTAGACTTCCAATAAAGAACCAAAGCACTTGGCCCTGTGAGGAGATGGGTAATGATTTAGCCCGAATTCTTCTTCTTTTAAGGAACTCTAGACTCATAAGAGCCCTAGATACCTAACATGAGAACAGTGTTTATCTGAGACCACCTTAGCAAGACTCAGTGAGGGCGCTTCTGGAAAACGTGGACGTCCGGGTGCCAGCCCAGGCTTTTGCATCAGAATCTCTTACAGGCAGGCCCGGGACCTTGACCGTTTCCCAGCTCTGCAGGTGATTCTTCCACGCACTAAATTCTGAGTGTACGAGTGACAGTCCTTCCCAAGGGCAAGAGTTGTGCTAGGCTTTGAGGGTACAAGGAAGAGACGCCCATACTTTCGCCGATGTGCCTGCTGGGGCCAGCCAGGTGGGTGGGGTGGGCCTGCCACCGTGCGGAGAGGCTGCTCCCTCCAGAGCAGCGGGTCACTGACTCCAGGGCAGCAGCTGTGGCTCTGAGGTGGTGCACGCCCAGTGTTGCCGGAGCATTTCTTTTTCAAAGAGAAGCTAGCGATCCAGATCTTCCTTTTACCGACTTCAACATGCTGTGTTGACCGAACGAAACATGCCTACAGGTAGGAGTCAGCCTGTGAACTATGAAATCTCCTTTAGGAAGTTAGGCCAGTGGCGGGTGGGGCAGGAATGAGAACACACACTTGCCACGCTGTGATGTGGACATCGTGGGTGGACCCGAGTGCAAGGCGCGGTGTGGGCGGAGGGAGCCATCAGCACTGCTGGAGCCAGGCCAGGCCGACTTTCTGAAGGTGACTTCTCAAGGTCACCGGTACTTACCTGGGGAACATAAACTCATACATTCAGTGGGTGGAGTCCTCCCTCTGTTATCCTGAGAAGATGCAAATGTATGTTTTTGTGTCTCAGAATGCCTGAATAGTGTTTAAAAAAATTGCTCTCTGTGCTTCAACTTTTATTTGAAACAAACAGTTCCAGTAAAGAGAAGTAAAATTATTCAGTCAGGGATCTTTTAGACGAATCATTAGATGTGTTGTGGAGCTATCAGCTTATCTACTTTTGAGATAAATAAACGAAGCATTGCTGAAATCTGTTAAGGCACGAGAAAGAATCTAGGAGAAACTTTGTTACTCTAAGTTGTGTTAGCAAAACCTCTTTCCTAACCGTTCTGTTCTTGGACTGTGATTAATTTAGACAGGAGTTAATGGGGAGGCCATATGTCCATATCCTATGGCCCACTTTGTCACACCTTAGGTGTTTTCTGCTTTGAAAACATTTAAGTAAAGTGAATTTTGAAAAAAGGCCATACATGTACTTTAGAAAACTTAGTGTTGATTATTTAGATATGATGCAAAGGTGACACATTTAAAACCAAAATAGATCCAAATATATAAAAGGAAATATTATAATTTAATATTAAAACATTTCTGTGTGTGAGAAAGAGGGGCTGGAAATTTCACTTCCCAAATTTAGGTTTATTCCTATAAAATGATATATAACTTTTTAAGGGGGGTACATCGAGTACAGAAATTAATAGCTTAACTTATGTTGAACTTCTTTCGTGTATGGGGTATGAGATGCTATTTGCAGGCCTTTTGCAGCTACCTTTTTAAAAGTCATTTGTATTGAATTTGAATAAAGTGCACGAATTTCTAAGTTTACCACCACTGAGTTGTTTTTAGAACATATTCATTGAGATACAATTCACATACCATACAATTCACTCTTTTTTTTTAAAGATTTTTAATTTATTTTATCTTCAGAGGGGAAAGGAAGGAGAGAGGGAAAGAAATATCAATGTGTGGTTGTCTCTTGTGTGTCCCCTGCTGGAAACTGGCCTGCAACCCAGGCATGTGCCCTGACTGGGAATCGAACCGCGATCCTTTGGTTCACAGGCCCGCGCTCAATCCACTGAGCTACACGAGCCAGGGCCAACTCATTCTTTTACAGTGTGCAGTTCATTGGTTCTCAGTGTACTCACAGTGTCATGCAACGATCACCGCTTTCTAACTTCAAAACATTTTTATCACCTCAAAAGAATCTCTATACCCATCAGTGGTCACTTCCCCATTCTTCCCTTTCTTTAACCCCTGGAAACCACAAATCTACTTTCTGTTTCTATGGACTTGTCTGTTCTGGACATTTCACATAAATAGAATTATACTGTACAATACATGGCCTTTTACGTCTGGCTTCTTCCACTTAACCTCATGTTTTCAAGTTTCACCCGTGTTGTTACCTGTATCATTACTTCATTCCATTTTATGGCTGAATGCTATTCCATTGTATGGTTATACCACATTTCCAGTTATTCATCAGGGAGTGAACATTTGGGCTATTTATTATTATTTTTTTTTGCTAATGTGAGTAATGCTGGTAGGGACATGCATGTACAAATTTTTGTGAGGGCATATGCTTTTATTTCTTTTGGATACGTACCTCGAATTAGAATTGTAACTCTCTTTGTGACCTAGCTGCATGGTTGGATGGAAGGAAGGTCGATGAGTGGGCACCAGTAGTGTTACAGAGCAAACAGAAGGTCCATTATTGTCCGCCGCCTTATGGAAAGATGCCTCTCAAAGCCAGAGATTTGTGAAAAGGAAAGGAAATGTTTATTTAATGCTATACAGAGTTAAAGTAGTGACTTAACTTCATTAAAATATCAAAGTCCTTTAGGATACCCACAGACGCCCACAGCGCTTCCTATCTCCCTCTGCCCTAAGTCAGGGTACCGTACTTGCAAGGAAGAGAAGCACACGTCCGGGATCCAGGCTCTTGACACCGTCAGCTGTGTCGTCGTCCAGGCAGGATCTCTAATTAATCCAAAGCCATGTGGCACCTTCTCATGGCCTACTGGCAAGAGTTCTTTCACCCTTCTTTCAGGCAGTCTCTCTTGC